>CATIWQ010282687.1:0-36704 GCA_949673415.1 Euphorbia schlechtendalii | reverse complement strand
TTTTCACATTCAATTTTCATTTAATACTTGAAAATTAAGGTTTCTTTTTCAAATCAACAATAAATTACATGTGTTAAAAATTATTTATATTGATTTTTAGTTATTTTATGGAAAAAAAATTAATTTAAAATAAAAAAAATATAATTTCGGTTTAAAACCGAACCGAACCGAAAACCGAACCAAATTATTTCGGTTCGGACCAAACCGAACCGAAACAATTTGGTTCGGTTTTCGGTTCTAAAATTCCCCCCGTTCGGTTTTTGGTTCGGTTCGGTTCGGTTTTTGAACCGAACCGAGTTTTGCTCACCCCTAATGTTGCTCTTACATAAGAGAAATGTGATTTCGTGCAAGGAAATTATAGAGGAGGAGGAGACTCTTTCTCCAACACTTGCAATCCAGTTTGAAAAAATCATCCAAACCTTGCATGGAAACGTCAAGGATAACCTTAATTTAAGCAACAACAACAAGGTCACTTCTAGTAGCCTCATCAAAGTCAGAATGCCCAGCAAGCAAGTTCTTCCCAACCATCAAGAAAGTTAAAATTGGAATAAATGAGAGAGATGATGAATCAATACATGAAACAGAACCAAGCTCACATGAAGAACTTGGAAATGCAAATTCATGAGATTACCTAAGTTATTATTCTGAAAGTAATGGAGGTCTTCCCAGCAATGTAGAGATAAACCCAAAGGAGGAGAGCAAGCTGATCTCTCTTGGGAATGGTAAGGTTGTGAATTCTACTAACCCTATGGTTATTGATCTCAATAAAAATGCAGGAAAGAAAGAAATAGAAAGCAAGGAGATTAAATCTCAAGAGATCTCCCCCCAAAAAGTGTGCAAACAAAGACCTTGTTAGATACAGATTCAACAAAACCCGATGACAACAAAGAGAAGACATCTAAAGATGAATAGAAGACTGTCATCCCAACTTATCAACCGAGGATACCTTATCCTCAAAGAGATAAGCAACATGAAATGGTTAAGAATTTTTATAAGTTCCTCGAATTTTTTCGTAAATTACACATTAACTTTCCTTTTGTAAAAGCTCTTGCTCAAATGCTAATGTATGTGAAGTTCTTAAAGGAACTCTTGTCAAACAAGAAAAGCTGAAAAATGGGGCTATGGTGCAGCTTAATCGAGATTGTTCCTCTATTTTACAAATCAGATTAGCTTCATTCGACTAAGCTTAAAGATCCAAAGAGTTTTTCTATTCTTTTCTCTATGGGTAATCTTGATATTGAAAATTCTTTGTGTGATTTAGGAGCTATTATCAATTTTATAAACAGCTTTGTTTAGGAGAACCTCAACCTACTAGTGTATCCATTCAATTGGTGAACCGCCCGGTAAGATATTGTAGGGGAATTGTTGAAGATGTGCTAGTTAAAGTAGGGAAATTCATTTTGCCCGTTGATTTCATTGTCATGGATATGGACAAAAATATGCATGAACCCATCATTTTAGGAAGACCAATTCATAGCAACTGTTCAAGTTCTTATTGATGTTCATAATGAAAATTTAATCTTGAAAATACATGATGAGAAAGTTGTTTTTAAAATGCTTAAAGCCATGAGATATCCTCCTTTCAGTGATGATCAATGTATTTTCATGGATACTACTAATTTGAATTTAAATCCATATATTTTCAGAAGTTAAATGAAGAAGAATTGAAATAGGAGGAAGATCTTTCGGAAGAACAGAAAGAAGCTAAAAATTGATGCGAGAAGATCTTAAGTAACAGGTAGAATGTTAAACCTTTAAAAGAATGCCCTGATCTCAAAATTACTAAGCTTGAGAAACTCTAACCTATTCTTGAACTTAAACCCTAACAAAATTATCTTGAATTTGCCTCTCTTGATCTGCCAAAAAAACCTTCTTATTAACATTTCATCTAAGGTTTACCTAAACTAAAAGGAAGAGTTACCTGACATCTTGCGGAAAACAAGGTGGTCTTGGCTTGGAAAATCTCATATTTTAAGGATATAAGTTCTAACATATGTATTCACAAGATCTTGATGGAGGAGAAACACAAGCCGGTAGTACAACCTCGAAGAAGACTTGATCCTAACATGAAAGAGGTTGTGATGAAGGAAGTGATTAAGTTACTTTATGTAGGGATTATCTACCCTGTTTTCTTATAGTTTTTGAACGAGTCATGTCTAAGTGGTTCCTAAGAAGGATGACACAACCATCATTCAGAATGAGTAGGGAGAGCTTATCCTAACTAGAACTGTCACATGTTAGAGAGTTTGTGTTGATTATCACAAACTTAATGACACAACTAGGAAGGATCATTTTCCCCTTCCTTTTCATTGATCAGATACTAGAAATACTTTCTAAATATCAATTCTATTGTTTCCTTGATGGGTATTTGGGTTACAACCAAATCGCCATCCATTTACAAGACTAAGAGACAACCATATCATTATAGTTAGAATTACACATCCACACACATAGTACAAGAAACCAAGGGGGGATTGAGTATGTTGCTAAGGGTTTTAATTTCGATTATATGCTTAACTAAACCTAATGCAAGTTCACTAATTTAACAAATTCTTTGAAACCAAGTGAAGCTAAAGGTTAAGCTTGGGGAAATTAGGTGAAGAGATCTTGGATCTTTGTACGTAATCAAGTTTGTTTATGTCTTTTATGGATAAGAACTTTATACTGCTTGTGGGTAGGTAACGCTTGTGGGTAGGTAATCCTTTTCTTATAGTTTATAGATTATCTTTATTTACTTGCTTTTGTTTATTGTTGTGCTAGTTAACAACCAACAAACTCTTAAAATAAAGAAGTCCTTTCGAAACCAGTCTACCAGGGAAACCTTGAATTAATTAAGACTGCTCCTTGTGAGATACGGCACTTGTTCTTACCACTCTACAACTTGATCCCAGTACACTTGCTAGGCATACCTTTTGGCACAATAATGTGTGTGTATATATAATAATGGGATCCCATTCCTAGTGTAAAATAAAATTTTAACTGTTTCTGTGAGTCACCTTTATGAAAAGGTCGACGAATTAGAAAAATAAAAATTGATGAAAGAGTTGAAAAATGTGAAATGAAAAAATTATTATCCTAAAAAAACTTAGTTCTTCATGGTTCAATTTCATTGTATTTTAAAACTTTAAATATAAGTTTATTCGTAATATTTGGGTCCATTAAGTTATTTTTATGGAACCCATTTTTTATTTATATAATATTTCAATTATTTTTTTAAACAATGGGATCGATGGGCCGCACTTCGCCCCGTATACAAGTAGATTCGCGGGGAATTGTAAGGAGTGCTAACTAATTAGATTTAATTATAATTTTATCCTAAATAGTATAAATTAGTAATTTTGTATTATTATATTTCATATTTAAATTTACACGTGAAGTGCAATTCTACTTATTAACAACATTTTTTTTCTTAATTAGTTTGAATTTCTTAACTTAAAACGATAAAATCTTTCAAACCGTTAATTTTTTCAAAACAATTCTTAAGAACAGTTTATTCGTTTCATTTTTATCTTTAAAACAAGCTCCAACTCGATATACTTTCGATAAAAAATTTGAATTATACCAGTTTGCATTTTGGTATAATGTTCATTATACCAGATTTCTTTATACCAAAAATCAACTATAACGAGTATCATACTAATTCGCAAACTTGTATAATACGCATTATATCACCTAGAAAAAATCAGGAATAAAGAAATCTGGTATATTGAAAATTATACCAAAATGCAAACTCGTATAATATGAATTATACCAATTTGAACTTTTAATTTTTTTCGCCGAAAGTATATCGAGTTGGATCTTGTTTGAAAAATAAAAATGAAACGAACAAAATATTCTAAAGAATAGTTTCGAAAAAATTAACAGTTTGAGAGATGTGGTTTTATTAAATTAAGAAATTCAAATTAATTAAGAAAGAGAAGGTTGTTATTAATAAGGTTAGATAAAATTACAATTAAATCTAATTAATTAGACATTCTTACAATTAGTGCTAATTTGCTTAAATTATTTATTCATATTACGCATTTGTGAAAAAAAGCCCTAGATTCGCTCCTACATACTGATTTTTAATAAAACTTAGTATTAAGAAAAAATGGATGTGGATGAGACAGATGGATGTTCTACTTGTATTCAATTAAGACGTTCAAAAATTTTTTATGTTTTCAAAGTTTTTTATCAAAGAAAAAGCAGAAAAGTAGAAGCTCAAACATTCAACTAGTTCAGTGTTATTAGTACTAAAATTTCTCATAAGAGAACTCCATAAATGCATTCCTCTAACAAATACAATGCAAAAAAAATTAAAAAAAAAACAAGAAACAAAAAAATTAAAAAGAAAGCCAACCTCTTCAATAAAATAATTGGGTTTGTACACATCTCAAAATAAAGGTATGAACCTCTACAAAACTTTCGTATTCCAAAAAAAGAAATAAAAAATGATTAAGCATAACATCCAAAAATTGCAAGTAAAATACAGGGTTAAAAAATAACAAAATGAAAGACCGTGGCTCATGCATATAATAAAAAGATCTTTAGAAAGAAAAGTAGTTAAAACAGCCCATGTACGATGAGAATAACAAACTCTTGCCGCCAACTAACTAACTGAAAATATCTAAAACTGTAGCTGATATTTCCTGATCAGCTGTGAGCATGTGATGAGTTCCACCATGTTTATCCAGCACCATTGTATTCTTTGCATGTTATTTTGAACTAAAGTAAATCGAATTTAATTAAAACGATTTTGATATAAATTTATATTTATGTTGAACTCGATTTAGGATAAGTTGAAAATACATGATGGCGATGCCAAAATTTTAAAACCAAATTTTCATTGTAATTTTACATTAGGCTAAGCATTGATATTTTAGGAAATAAAAATAAAAAACATTTAAATATTTTGTAGGCCATCCTAAAAAAAATGACATTCAACAAAAAAGAATGTAACCAGGTTGTCGTATTGAATGTTAGTGTAACCCTAAACATTACATCACCATCATCTAATAATTCAATAGTCATGAAAATAATAGACAATTAATAATGAGAGTATAAGAGCCACGAAATAAACATGATGCGAAGGCATGAATGATTAGGCAATTATAGTAGCTAGTGTTGATAATCTCAATATTAATAATAACAGGAGCAAGAAAGTAAGTAGGTGAGGAGATGGTTGATTAGCAACATCAAATAAATAATTATAACTAAAATAACCCCAAAATGATAGAATAAAAATATCTTCTATGAAATAATTTTAGGAAAAATTTTATAAATTGGTTGAAAGTAAGGAATAATTTCAATTCAAGTTTTGTGTCTTAACTTATTTGACCAATTAAGTTTCATATTTACCTTCTATATGTTCCAAAGTTGTTGTGTTCATTACCATTACCTTTGACGTTTGTTTTTTAATTTTCTTATCTTATTTCACCATTGTCTATCTAACCATTCATTTTTTTGACGTGTTGCTTTATAGTTTTTTATTCATCTCATTTTTATATTCGAAACGTCATCCATTGTGATATACTTTTTCGAAAATATTTTTTCAACTGCTTGATATCTGGTAAGAAACTGGTAGTAAGTGGTATGTAACTAGTATGAAGAACAAGTTGTGTCGAATTTGTTATGAAAGTATGGTAGTTAACACAAATACATGTCAAAAGTTTATCTCCGTAGCAATAAACAAACAATTATAATCTTAAAAGTAATGAAAATGCATTAGAAAGTTATTACAACATGTAAAATAAAATTCTACAAAGTATTGAATCAAAACAGCAGGAATCTGGTATGTAACTAGTATGAAGAACAAAAAATATCAAAACTAATAAGAAACTAGTAGGTAAATGGTAGGAAACTAATATGAAGAATAAGTTGTGTCAAATTAATCTTGAAAAGTAATGAAAATGCATTAGAAAGTGATTAGAACATATAAGATAAATATCTACAAAGTATTAAATCAAAATAGTAGATATATGGTATGTAACTGGTATGAAAAAAAAAATGTCAAAACTAGTGAGAAACTGGTAGGTAAGTAGTAACAAACTAGTAGAAAGAACAAATTATAACAAATTAATCTTGAAAAGTAATGAAAATTCATTAGAAGACGATTAGAACATCTAAGATAAATCTCCATAAAATATTGAATAAAAAAGGTAGGTATCTAGTATGAAACTAGTATGAAAAATAAAAAATGTCAAATTAAATTAAATTCAACGATGATTGATTATTTTTGTAACTGATATTGTGTCAATCTGAACCTAGTACGTAGCCTTCATTTGTTTTATATTTAGTCTGTAATTTATCTCATGGCACAAAGTACTGCTAAGGTTGTTATGTTTCTTTTTTGTTCTTAAATTATACGTTTGAAATTCAATTATTATTAAAATCAAAATTAGATGCAAAAACAATAGTTAATCTAATCAAAATTTCAAATTGAAATAAAAAAAGTCTAATACAAAGCTAGAAAACTAGAATTATGAAAAGAATTTGATAGTGGCAGAGACTTGAAGAAAGTTTGAAAACTAGAATTATACAGAAAATTTGATAGTTGCAGATAACAGAGACTTGAAGAATCTTCGATATAAAGGAAATCGAAGAGAATCAAAATAAGAAAGAAAGAATTTGATGGAGAGAAACGTGCGATGTAAAAAGAGGAAGCATCTGAAACTTGATAAAACAGTGTATATATAGAACGTATAGAGTGTAGGCTGAAACTTAAAATTGATTATACAATGCAAATAACCAGTTGAAAAATATTTTTGTAAATAAGTTTCACAAAACCTACATTTTCTACAATTTTCATTTTTTTAAAACGGGATTTTTTTTATAACAAAAGTAAAACAAAAAAAGGATATTTTTTCAAAGGTTTATAGAAAGGAAAAATGGATTCTTTGAAGTATCTTAGGATAGCAAGAAACTAGTGATAATTTGTTATATAAGTATTTTATAAAACTAGATGATTTAATTTTGAATAACACATTTTGATACTTCAAACTATTGAATAAGAGTTGTCTAACTTGTTTTTCTACCAAAAATAGACTGCTGCTTACGAGAAATGCTTGAAAATTGAACTTTCAGAAAAGCAGTTACGGAAAGCCCAGCCAAACTAACCCCCAGTTGTAGATGTTGTGAGAAATAGAAACAAGAGAGAAGAAACAGAAACTACAGATGGATTGAGGAATAAAATTGACTATTTCATTAGCAAGATAAGTGTCTTAGGCTGATCTCTAAATAAACATTTCAGATTCGTTATCAATCATTTCCACTGCCTCCATGAGCTCCAGCAACCCACCAACTTGAACCGACTTGTCACCTTTGATAGCGTGTAACAATCTTTCCTGAATATCTGAAGAAATAATAGCTTGCTCAAGCAGGGATTTTATGAACTCTTCTGCTTGCTCTATTTCTCCCACTTCTCTCAGGTATTCTAGACAAGCAGCTAAATACTTTTGGCTAGGTCTCAACAATGGCTCATTATATACAAGTGCCCTTTTCATCATTTCCACCGCCTTTTCGGGTTGATCGTTCTCGAAGTAGCCTATGGCAGAAAAATACCATGTCCAAGCATTTGGCTTCCCTCCTTTCACCATTACCCTGTCAATTAAAGCTTCTGCCTTTACAGACAAGCCCTTGCCACAGTAAGCACCGATCAAAATGTTAAGGATCTTCATGTCGTATATTCGAACTTGGGATTCCCACTCTTCAAACAAAGTTTCTGCCATTTCAAAGTCACCTAACTTCACAAGAGAATCTACGACATAGAAATATCCTTTATTGAAAACTCTCTCTTTCTTCTCGTAGACAGACCAAAGTCTTAAAACTTCATCCTTCCTCCCTAGAGAAGCATACTGTGTGAAAAGGAAATTATATGCTGTACATCTCATACTGGTTTTAGCTATTGCCTCAAGACTTCTTCAGCATTTCCAGAGCCTTGTCTATGAGCCCAACTTTTCTATACCCATTTGCAGCGACCGAGTAAGAGGTCCAGTCAGGGACAATATTGGGATCAGATTCTATCATTGTGACCATTTTATCTATTCCTTTAAGGTCCTTGATTGCTGCATATGTGTTTAGTTGTATGGCGATTGTGAATTTGTCACAAGCAACGCCGTTTTCTTCCATTTCCTGCAACAAAGCATGGAACTTCTCCATATTCCCGGTCTTGGAATAAAGAGAAAGCATGCTATTGTAAGACAACGGATTCTTACCAAAGCCAATCAGACCCTTAATCTTCTGCATTACTGCCTCTGCCTTTTCAACACATTTTGCAGTTGCATAGCAATTCAGAAGTGAACCGTATACTTTAATGTCTTTTAGTTTTTGTGGGACATTGTTTAAATATTTCTCGACTTGTTCTATCCCTTGAGCTTTTGAAATTAAATCCAATCGAATAGCAATGTCAGATGAAGCAAGGTAATAGTATCTTTTGTCAGTCATCCATGTTGCAATCTGATGAACAAAATAACATAACATCAAGCACATCATCGAATCAAGTTTTGATAGAAAAAATTCTATGTTCTTTCTCAAAGGATTACCAATGGAAAATCTGCATGGATCACCTAACTTAACTACAGATAGCAATTATACCATATCAGAGCATCTAACTGTCATTTAGCTAAAACAATGAATAACATATATATTCATATTCATATAAATAGAGTTTCACTAGTAAAGTACATGTGGTTACATTCGAGAAATGTAAAATGATTGATGACATGGAGCAATGAAGTACCTCTAGAGCATGAGTGTAACGCTTGTAGAACCGCAATTCCTTGATGATGCCATTCAGGCTATCTTGATCTACAGGTCGACCTTCTTGGACCCATTGATCAAGAACCGGAACAATTGAGGTTTTCGGATCTCCAACCGGAGCAATCCGATGGTACAGCTCGCCCCAAGGTCTTACAGATCTATTGCTTGGTATTGCCTTTGACGAGTAAAAATTATGGGAGCAATTTCGCATTCCAAAACGACTAATGTGTTGCAGCAAACTGCTTAATCGAGCAAATTTCATTTCTTCAGAAAGTGACGAACTAAGGATTTTCAGTTCATAGATGAAAAATGGCACTAGGGTTTAGTGAGAAAACTTGGAAAAGGGAATTGTTTGAGGAGGCTTCCTATAATCAGACCGGCAAGTCGTTTTATTAGGGAATTTGGTAGAATGGACCCTTCTTTTTTCAACACGTGAATAATAAGGCTTTGACTGCGAGCAACATAGGCCGTACCCAGGCTGATCGGTGCATCAAAGTGTTTTAATTCAAGTCTCATTTTGGTTCTCAAACTAATAACACAACGTATTGTACATCACAATTTTAATAAAACTCTTTTATCATAATTAAATAATTTTTATATTTTCTAGCTTTGTTTTTAATGTTAAATGTGTGTTATTATTTTCTATAATAATTTTTCATATTACAATTCACATTTTAATTGAATTTGTTAGTTTAGTATATTTAAAACAAATACAAAATCGTCATGACTTCGGAAACTCCAACCACCCATCTAGTACTTAACAATTTTTAGAACATTGAGGAAATGAGGTGAAATGACAACTTTAAGGGGTGATATTTAACTGAAACATAAAGAATTAAATAATATTGTTTTGGATGGAACGAATGAGTTTATAAATTGAAATATTGAAATAATAGTTAAATTTGTAAAATTGAAACTCTTTCCCTTGGGATTCCACTGATTTGGGAGGCCTGAAGAAAAAACTAATTGGAAGGGACCAAATTCTCAACTTCGGTCGTCATTTTCGTCCCAACTATGGGATAAAGGCTCCCACCCATTCAAACCCATGGAAAACGGCCTCCCAACCCTCTTATTATGTCATCAACGCGTAGACATTTGATTGAAACTACCATTGTTTGGTCAACGATTCATTAAAATACGACACAATATAATATAGTACATAATGATTTCTGAAAAGAATTTTGTTTGGAGGGATAGAACGATATATTATTTCATGGTTTCTTTAAAACTAATTTGAATGATAGCAGAGAATAGCAGAGAACAATGAAAAATCACCAATTCTAAAGTTCTGGTTTCATAGCTATTGGAACAATGAAAGATCCATATCATGAGAAAATAACATGTAACCAAACAAAAAGATTCAGATTGGTATCATACCATACCATGAAAAAACAGTGAACTAAACAATGGTTGCGTTAAAGATAAAAACTTAATGTTGAGACTATCCCTTTAGTGTCAGTTGCTCAAGTGAGAAGGCCTTGGAGTAAAAGGTTGTGAGTGTATGCAAATTGATGAAGCTTTCCACATCAACTAGGACCATGTGCAACAACAAGTCTTCTACGTCATCGAAATTACTAAAGAATCCACAAAGGTTCAGAGGGGTGTTCGAAGTCTCGCTTTTGTTTAGGTGTTGTTGAACCTTTGAAAGATTATACTTCTTGTTTTACAGCGAAGGGCATTCCTCGATTTCTTTTAGTATTATGGCAGACCATTGTACTTTATAAGCACTTAAAACATTACTAAGTCTTCTCTTGTCTACAAGTTCATCATGATCTGGAAGTTAGCAGAGATAAAGTGAGAGTAAAAGCAGGAACTACAAAGGGATTTGAGAAATAAATTGATTATTTCATTCATGAAAAAATCAGATAACAGATCGAGTCAGGGGCTCATTGTTATTGGGATAGCTTTCCACTAAGTGCCAAAGAAGCCTAACAAGCTAGCACCTACATTAACATCGCATATTGCCCTACACTAAACTAACCTACCACAATATATTCTAAAATTAGCTTCAAACAAACTAACGGCTAATCAAATACCTGAATAATTCTTCATTAATATGCTGTGAGTCTAGAAACCATATTTTGATCTTCCTCTTCTTCCCTCAAGTAAATCTTGATGAAGCCAGTTCATCATAAACAAGTAATTTCAGGCATTTTACACCGAACTTTCAGATTCACTATCACTCTTGTCCTCTTCCTCCATGAGCTCTACCAACGCACCAATTTGAACCGACTTATCAGCTTTGATAATACTCAACAATTTTTCCTGAATATCTGAAGAAATAATTAACTTGTCGAGAAGTGAATTTATGAATTCTTCTGCTTGCTCTATGTCTCCCACGCCTTTCAGGTATGCCAGACATGCTGCTAAATATCTGTTGTAAGGTCTCCACGATGGCTGATGAAGTACAACCGCTCTTTTCATCATTTCCACAGCCTTTTGGGGTTCATCAATCTCAAAGTACCCTTGAGCCAAAAAATACCATGTCCAATAACTTGGTTTCCCTCCTTTCACTATTGCCCTGTCAATTAAGGCTTCTGCCTTTGCCAACATGCCCTTACTACAATAAGCTTCAATCAAAATGTTTGGGATGTTCATGTCATATATTCGATCTAGGGATTCCCACTCTTCAAAACAAATTTCTGCCATTTCAAAGTCACCTAATTTCACAAGAGAATCTATGATACAAGAATATCCTTTGTTATAAACCGTCCCTTTCTTCTTGTAGACTGACCAGAGTCTTAAAACTTCATCTTTCCTCCCTATTGAAGCATATTGTGTGAAAAGGTAATTATATGCTATACCTCTATTTCTGGTTGTAGCTATTACCTCCGACTTCTTAAGCATTTCCAGAGCCTTGTCCATGAGCCCAACTATTCTATAGCCATTCGCAGCAGCAGAGTAGGTGATACAGTCAGGAGCAATTTTGGGATCAGTTTCCATTAGTGTGACCATTTTATCGATTCCCTCAATGTCCATAGCAGCTGCATATGCACTTAGTTGTATGGAAACTGTGAATTTGTCATGAGCAATGCCCTTTTCTTCCATTTCCCGCAACAAAGCATTAAATTTTTCCATATTCCCGGTCTTCGAATAAAGAGTAAGCATTTTATTGTAAGACAGCAGATTCTTATCAAAGCCCAAATCAATCAGTCCCCTTATCTTCTGCATTACTGTTTCTGCCTTTTCAACACATTTTGCAGTTGCATAACAATTGAGAAGTGAACCATAAACTTTAATGTCTTTTAGTTTTTGTGGGATGTTATTGAAATATTTCTCAACTTGTTCTATCCCTTGAGCTTTTGATATCAAATCCAATCTAATAGCAATGTCAGATGAAGTGAGGTGATGGTATCTCTTGTCAGTCATCCATTGTGAAATCTGATCAACAACATATCACAACATCAAGCATATCATCAAGGCAATGCTTGATAGAATAAATTTACAACAAGTTATTATACAAAGATTTCACAACATAAACATGGGAGCAAATTCTATTTTATTTCTCAAATGATTAACATCCGAAAATCTCCATGGATCAGTAACTCTACTACGGATAGCAATTGTACTATATCAGGGAATCTAATTGTTGCAGAAACTAGAATCATAATTGACAAAAGAAAACAGAGACAGGGCAGTTGTGGTTCAGAACGCCCAATCTCATTCGGGAAACAAATAATGTAAAACGATTGATGAAATAGTACAATGGAGTACCTGTAAAGCATGATTATAACGCTTGTAGAACCGCAATTGCTTGGTGATAGCTTCCAGGATATCCCGATCTACATGTCGCCCTTCTTCGACCCATCGATCAAGAACCGGAACAATTGAGACTTTCGGATCTCCAACTGGAGCAATCCGATGGAACAGCTCGTCCCACGGTCTTACATATCTATTGGTTGGCATAGCCTTCGAAGAGTAAAAATTATGTAGGCAGTTGCGCGTTCCAAAACGACTAATTTCTTGCAGCAAACTTCTTAAGCAAGAAAACTTCATTTCTTCAGAAAGTGACGAACTAAAGATTTTCAGTTCAGAGATGGAAAATAGCTCTAGGGTTTAGCGAAAGAAATTGGAATCGGAAATTGTTCGGGGCTTATCAACCGGCAAGTTGTTTTTAATACTTAATAATATGCTAATTATTTTTAACGACGGACTAAAATAGTGAAATACATTATCTCTACTTTTATCACTCTCGATCTCAATTTTAATTTTAAATTCTCATATTAGTAATTGCTTTCTACCCAAATTTATGTATGTGTTTACGTTTTTAAACTCATACGAATTTTTCAGGTTTTCTCAATCCTCAAATTGGATTCAAATTTTATCTTTAATTTTTGTTTTATTTGAATTTACTTTTTCATGAGAGCTAAGGAGGTGTGTCTCAGAACTTTTCAAAAAAATCACTTATGTTTTATAAGCGATTTTTTTAAAAAAGCAAGTCTGATTTACTTTTAACTTCTGTTTTATTTTTAACTTTTAAGTTAAAAAAAAGTTATCAGAAACACTTTATTATCTGAATTATAAGTTAAAATCTCCTTAAAAGACACTTTTAAGTTAAAAGTTGAAAATGAGAAATTTTGAGAAACATCCCTAACTTCATGTTTATTGGAACTTTTAATAGTTGGATTGAACTGTATTGCACATTGCTTTTAACTACACATTTTGCACAAATTAAAGCACTAAAAAATGCACACTTTATTCACTTTTGTTCTTTTCCTCTTAGAGTTATATATAATTATCCAGTCTTTTAGTTGTTGGAGCTGATAAATTTGTGTTTTTTATAATCAATGTTGTTTCGTTGGATTTTAACAGTATATGATTGTGTTTCAACATTGTATGCTTGTGTTTTAAATTAATAAAAACTTTAGTCTCCATTGGTCTGAACTTTGAATACAAAAGAGAAAAGCGAAACCGAAGTTCGATTTTCAATTTTTCATTGATACCATGCAATGTTATTATATGTTTATTCATTGAGTATATCCGATCAGTTAACTTCATTGAAAATTACATCCCGCTATTCTACAAATTACCACGTGATGCTGTTATTAGTGGACTAGACTATTTTCTGAATATTATTATGAAATGCAATCATATTAATGGACCGTGTAAAACATAAAAAAGCAGCTACTACATTCATGTTTTTAAAATTTTATGATTATCGCATGTGTGAAATTTATATTATATGATTGCATTTCAACTTATGATCCTTTTTTATTCGATGACAGAATTTTGGTCCTATAGGTAGTAACGTTCAGTATACATGAAAAACAATGTTACATATTCATATATCTTTGTTGAAAATTGGACTAGACTTGATTATATATATTTGAAATATAAACATATAAATGGACAACATCCATAACTCTCAAGTTTGAATCACATTTGGAATAAATCTTTCTATTTGATACAAGAACAATTACTCAAAATATTATAAAAAATTGACGGCGTAGTTTAAGTGAAATGCCAAAAAACACAACTTAAGGTATACAACAAATAAAAAAAATGACTGCTGAAATTTTAGAAAAGCAATTGAAGAGCTACATGGGGAATTTTGACATATCCTATTATGTGTTAACTTCTTAATCTTAGGGTTGTTAATGGGACATGAGTTCCCAAACTCCGATAGTAAACAATACTCCGACAAAAAAGTTCTCTTCATTAGCGGAAATGGTGACTTTTTAATCTATCATATTCTAAAAATAATAATCTCAATGGTGACTTTGTTTTAGAATTTAGTTTTAGTGTAGTGCTTAGTGCAACTAGGAATCCAACCCTAGTTTTAGTAACTTGGAATTTATGTTGTTTCCGTCCATTCTAATCCTCATCTATTGACAACATGGAGTTGTTTTTGCAGAAGACTGAACCTGTTGGTCCTGCATTCGTTGCAATAGAAATTAGCTTCTAACTGTGTACTCCCTTTGGAATCAAATATTAGTCATTTTAAATTTTTTCATCAAAACCAATAAAACATTTAATGCACTACTATGACTAAGTTATCTCTTTCACTTTATTAATTTATTCTTTTTCTTCTTAATTATCAACTTATAATCTATTTATATCTAATTTCTCTCCTAATAAATACAAAGGTAAATTAGGAAAACATTATTGAAAGTAGCATTAATATTTTAAAATGACAAGTAAAATGATTGAACATGTTGATCCTACCCTGCGCATTCCAATAGAAATTAGCTTCTACCTATGTACTTATCATTTTATTTTCATTAAAATCAACAAGACATTTAATGCATTACTAAAATGACTAAGTTATCCTTGTACTTTATTAATTTATTATCTTTCTTCCTAATACCAGTATTAGAAACTAGAGGGAGTAGCAGCTAATCTAATACCTGACTTAATTATATTATGGTTCGTTGTATCAAGTCTTTACACCAAGCTGCTCCCTAAGACGCATCATGGTTTATAGTTCCCGACAGACCGTCAATAAACATTTCAGGTTCGTTTTCAGTCTCTTCCTCCGTGAGCTCCAGCAGCGTACCAAAATGAACCGACTTGTCAGCTTTAACACCGGTCGACAATTTTTCCTGAATATCTGAAGAAATAATAGCTTTGTCCAGCAGTATGTTTATGAACTCTTCGGCTTGCTATGTCGCCCACTCCTTTCAGGTATTCTAGACAAGTTACTAAATATTTGTTGTTAGGTCTCCAGAATGGATCATTAAGTACAAATGCCCTTTTTCATCATTCCCACCGCCTTTTCGGGTTGATCGATCTCAAAGTACCCTATTGCAAAAGGGTACCAAGTCCAAGCATTCGGTTTCCCTCCTTTCGATATTGCCCTGTCAATCAAGGCCTCTGCCTTTACAAACAGGCCTTGCCACAATAAGCACCGATCAAAATGTTTGGGATTCTCATATCGTAAACTCGATCATGGGATTCCCACTCTTCGAAACAGATTTCCGCCGTTTCAAAATCCCCTAACTTCACAAGAGAGTCTACCTAATGTAAATATACTTTATTGTAAACTCCCACTCCCAGTTTCTTCTTGTACACTGACCAGAGTCTTAACACTTCATCCTTCCTCCCTATTAAAGCATATTGCGTCAAAAGAAAATTATATGCTATACAGCCCTTTAGAGTTCTAGCTATTGCCTCAGACTTCTTCAGCATTTTCAAAGCCTTGTCCATTTGCCCTGCTATTCTATAGCCATTCGCAGCAACCGAGTAAGCGGTCCAGTCAGGAACCGTATTGGGATCTGATTCTATCGTTGCGACCATCTTATCTAATCCTTAAATGTCCTTAGCAGCTGCATATGCACTAAGTTGTATGTATGGCAATTGGCAACTGTGAATTTGTCAGCAGCAATGCCATTTTCTTCCATTTCCCGCAGCAAAGCATAAAATTTCTCCATATTTCCGATCTTGGAATAAAGAGTAAGCATAGTATTGTAAGCCAGTGTCTTATCGACATACAATCCCCTCATCTTCTGCATAACTGCTTCTGCCTTGTCAACGCATTTTGCCGTTGCATAGCAGTTCAGAAGTGAGTTATACACTTTAGATTCTTTTTTCCGTTCTGGGAGGTTATTGAAATATTTCTCAACTTGTTCTATCCCTTTGACTTTTAAAATTAAATCCAACCGAATAGCAATGTCTGATGAACAGAGGTAAAAGTGGATTCATTCAGTCATCCACATTGAAATCTGATGAACAAAATAACATAACATTGAGCTGATCATCAAGGCAAGTTCTTAAGGAATAAATTCACAATAAGTTATTCTCCGCATAATGATTGGAGCACTTTCTAATTTCTTTCTCAAATCTTTAACAAAATAAAATCTCTATGGATCAATAACTTAACACAACAGATTGCAATCGTACCATATCAGGGGATCTAATAACTATTTAGCTTAAAAATATATACAAATATCCATATTCACATTGATATAGTTCACTGGTCTGTAGCTCCTAGCCAATAAACAAAAGTCACAGGCAGAAACTAGAATCATGATTCGTAATTGACAAACAGAAAACAGCACGCCCATTTTCATAAACAATAGTTAATTCGAGAAATATAAAATGTAAAACGATTGATGAAAAATACTACCTCTAGAGCATGCGTATAACGCTAGTAGAAACGCAATTCCTTGATGATGGCTTTCAGGTGGCGGCGTGTCCTTCTCCTAACCATTGAACAAGAACCGGAACAATTGATACTTTCGGATCTCTAATTGGAACAATCCGATGGAACAGCTCGTCCCGCCGTCTTACATATCTATTGATTGGCATTGCCTTGGACGATTCAAAATTATGGAAGCAATTTGGCTTTCCAAAAGGACTAAATTCTTGCAGCAAACTGCTTAATCCAGCGAACTTCATTTTTTCAGGAAGTGACGAACCAAAAATTTTCAATTCAAATATGGAAAATAGCTAAAGGGTTTGGAAAAGAACATTTCTTGGGTCTTCTAATATAATCAGGTCCTAATAAGTTTTGTATTGGCGAAATTTAGAATTATGTTTGGTGTGCGTCCCAAGTACGACTTTCACAGTGTTTTACACTTGGTTTGGTTGATAGATTTTTCTTAATCCTAAATATTATTAAATTAAAATCAATGTATTTGGTGATTTTCTGTTATATTTCATAAAAATTTTAATTAAAAACAATAGCATAACATATATAAAAATAATAAATAACCATGGTTAATACATTATCAATTTTCTGAACTTGTCCAGTTTCTTCTATTGTTCCTTGATTTGAAAAGGTCCTCGTTACCCATTTAATTTGCAAAAATGCACGGATTTGCTCCTTAAACATTATAAATCAGTTTTTTTTATTGATTTCACTTTTTGAATATATCATTTTTCTGATTTTTAATCAGAGATGTTCATAGAAACAAGTGTCTTTTGACAAGTTCACAGGATTATAAGCGATTTAGACCAAGTTCAAGAATCTAGTGATTAATTTAGCAAAAAAAATTGATATTATTGTCATATCCTACTTCAATTGACCATGATGAACCATAAGAAAACAATTTCAAATTTGATAAAAATAGAAAAGTTTCGCTCCAAAGATATTAATGTTAAAAAAAGTGTTAGGGATACGTGTGTGTATATAAAATTGCTTATAAAGAGAGAAAATACAATAAAGGAAATATTAGTAACTTGAATTGCAAAATATATGGAAATTGAAGAAATAAAATTATTATAATAAATATGAAATATAAAATAACGAAATTCCGAAATAAATCTTTTACTTAGAACAAGAGGGTTCTGTTGAGGCTCGAATCGATTTCCTTAAGACAGATTTTCCCTTTATATGGCAAACTGTCTCCCAAGATACAACAACAGACGTTAGGCAAACTCAACCGAGTGTGTATGCTATCACCAACGACGAAATCCAATAAACTTAAGACACAAGAGGACTGATGAAACCAATTGAAACTAATAACAAGAAAGGAAAGAAAGGCAAAGAATTGAAAATAACATAAAGAACTTTTTCTTTCTTTTTGTGCATTTTCCTTATCCGTATAATGCATCTATATATACAAAACATGGTAGACAAAAACAAAATGTAATTAAGAAGCACATCATGTCACAGAAATAAAAACAAACTCAATTAAATTCACACATAAAAAACCATATGGGTGGCTCATTTTATTTTACATCATTGTAAATATTTTCAATAATTAATCTTCAATACCACCACCGTATTGTTGTGAAATAATGATATTAAAATTCTATCCGCGAGTTCAATTGCAAAAAGTGCACATTTCTACATTTGCAAATGTAAACATCACTTGCTTCAAAATGATATCAAGGACTAAGTGGTTAGCACGTAAGTGATTTCACTCATGATACATAACGTTTAAGCGCACGTTACAAAATTCATTCTAAATATAAGAGTCACAGAAAATGTATTAAACACATGTCCATGTAGCGTGTTACGCGCTTTATGCCATCGTTCTATTTTGCGGTATAAGTGTTCAGTTTTTAAAAAAGTAAAATATTTTTAAGACTTGTGGTAGAAAAAAAATGGCTCGAAAAATAAAATCAATGAAAACAAACAAAATAGGATGAAGTGAATGTTTTTTACTATACTTCTAAATGTGAATATAGAATTCATTATTGTATGGTGATTTTATTTTTTATAAAATAATAGTTACTTTACCTTATACAATTGTTGAATTAATGACGTGAAAATTGATATGAAAGTGGAAAAAAAAACAATTTTGTTAAAATAAAGTCACGAGGTAGAAAATTTATAAAAATTCCAATATTTTATCATTGTATAAGCGATACTCAATCCAAGCTCAGCCGGCAGCTTGAAATGGAATTGATTAAGCAATTCAGCTACAAATCAGCTACAAATCGGATAGGCCCAGCCCGAACCCTAACCCAAACCCGAACCCGAACCCGTAAACATGTCTAACCTCGACTTAATTGCTTCGCCGTTGCCTCCGTGCGCGTCCCTTCCACCTGCATCAGCAGCCGTGTCTAAAAGCAAGTTACCGCGAAAATGGAAGAGGAGCTCGCAAAACCAGTAAATGACGCCGTTTTGAATGGGGAGATCGACGACGACGACCTTCCGATGCTTAGTTCACATGCTTTAGCGGCTCTTAAAGAGTTCATGGAAGAGCAGAATCAGTTGAATGTTGAGGAGGATAGTGCAGAAACCGGAGGAGAAACTGGAGAGAAAGTGAGCTTAGTCTCGGAAGATTGGAGGCTTAGTCAGTTCTGGTACGATCCTTTATCTGCAGAAACTGTAGCAAATGAGGTTATTGCTTTACTTAGCAACAATTCGAATCCTAATTCAAAGGCGGTTTGCATCGCTTGCCCAACTCTCTATGCATATATCAAGGTTATAAAATTAGAGAGATACAATTTTCTGTTTGTTTTTGTTGTTTCTAATTTGTATTGACGGGAAGATGCTTTTGCAGAAGATTGAACCTGATGTTCCTGTGCAACTGCTGGAATATGACAAAAGATTTGAGCAATATGGAACTGATTTTACGTTTTATGATTATAACCAACCCGAAGAGCTTCCTTCTGAATTGAAGCATGGTTTCCAAGTTGTAGTTGCTGATCCTCCTTATCTGGTTAGATGTTAATCCTGCTGCTTAGTTCACTGGTTCTTGTTGATAGTTCTTTTGATTTTCTTTTTTCTTTTTTGTGTATTTCAAATAGATTGAGTTTTATGTGGACCAAATAGGGGAATTGTTGTTCTGATCAAATAATCTGATCGAAGAAATGAGAAAAGGATTCATGCTCATATATATTTTCTGACATTGTGGATGTATACCTTTTGGAACAAAGTAAAATGCATTCGTTTTAAATTTCTATCAACCACTATACACGAAAATGGGTACTGAAACAGGGACAACAGGAAAGAAAAATAAATTGAGTGAGTTTAGTTTAGGTTTCCAAAACGAAAATGAAACTTGAAAACATTAGTGATTAAGATTTTTCATGTTACATAGGATGAAGGCTAAACTGAGACAACTTGAGGTGACTCTGTGAGAAAGTATTATCTTTTCCTTTTGGGCTTTTGGCCATTTAAGAATAGAGGTAGAATAACAAATAATTTCATTTTCTCATTATCTGAGTTTAAGTTGTAACATTAATCCCACTAACTACCAAATGTCTTGGGATAGTATACCACGTAATACACTTCACTGTAATGCTGAGAGTATGTACTATGTTGGCTAAGTTTTGTCTCCCTCTTTGCTCCTCAAGGATTTTCTTCCCTTTCCATATTTGAGTTTTTATTTGAAATACTATCCTTCCAAGTTTTTCCGAAGATGCCAGAGAGCATTAAAACTTTAAAATTATCATTTCTTAGTTTTTCATTGTATATCTGTCCTTTTGGGTTCTTCCCATTTGAAGGAGAATCTTGTTATTATCTGTCTGTCGTGTGAACTGTTTTTCTTTTGGCATCTCCAACGAAAACAAAAGCAAATCTGAGTTAAGTGTAGCTTAGTATGAATAGGAAGCGTTTGATATGGTTGTTTGGTTGAATGACCTATTATCAATAGTAATATTCCATGCTTTGAGTAATATTGCTATATGGTACCACGATCTTAACTAGAATATTTCATGAAGTGATACCAAGTATATCAAGTATATGATGTAATATGAGTTGAACGCCATGCCTTGTACTTGTTCTCAAATACTTGTTTTTTGTGTTTGGTTAGCATAATGCCTATTGCATGGAATAAAATATAAGTGAACGAAAGAATGTGAAATACGATGAACTATTTATCTTGGATCCATCATATTATTCCTTGATACATCACCTTAAAGTTGATGGAATAGTTATTCTTAGGTGAGATGAAAGAGTTTGTATTCATATGTGAGGTTTAATAGCTACGATGGATCCAAGAGAAATAGTCTATCATATTTTACATTTTTTTTCCTTCATTTCTACTCTATTATTTGGAATAATCAGATCATGAATCAAACATGTCATCAATGTAATACAACTTAAGTGCGAACAGTTTAACTATCTCTACTTCATGTTCTTTTGCAGAGTAGAGAGTGTTTAGAAAAGGTTCAACAGACTATTTCTTTTCTCAGAGAACCTGGAAATTCCAACTTGCTTCTTCTTACAGGTAAATCTTCTCTACAATGGTTACAGCATTGTTGATCTTAGCAGTCCCTCGTTTTAGATATTTGGCAGCTTGTGCTAGCGTAGTTTAACATATCCGAAGGAAATTTGGGCCTATGTTAATCTCTCTAAGCTTCGTATAGTCCGTTCTAAATTTTTCGGGATCAGAGATTTTGTTTCTGTGATATGTAGGGGAGGTGCAGAAAGATAGGGCCGCCAAACTTTTAGGGTTGCGTCCATGTGGTTTTAGGCCTCAACACACCAGCAAACTTGGGAATGAATTCAGGCTGTTTACTGATTATGACCCTGAAACAAGATTGGGAGGATGGGAACTGGAGAAATAAATCTACATTTGTCAAGTATTTGGTAACTTTTTATTTTCATGTCTTTTTTTCTTGGCTTAATGCATGATATGCCCCTCAACTTGGTCTCAAAAGTCAAATGATTCCCTGAACTTTAAAAAGCACCCGGTTACCCCCTCAACTTGTAAAAAAGCATCAATTTGGCCCTTAATGCCATGTGTCACCTTCTAGTTGGTTTGATTTTTCAAATAAGTCATTTTTGTCTCTCCACCAGAAGTTGACACGTGGCAATCGGGGGCAAATTGGTGCGTTTTTTACAAGTTGAGGGGATAAACTGGTGCATTTTTGCAAGTTCTGGGGAATAACGGGGTGCTTTATAAAGTTCAAGGGGTCATTTGACTTTTGAGGTCAAGTTTAAGGGGCAAACTACGCATCAGGCGCTCTTTTTTCTTTGAAGTCTATCATTACGGCACCGCATATTATCTAAATAATCCTCTGTATGCAGAGTTCCAAAGCGTCCGAACCTGAAGTTCTGGCTGAATCATCTCAATGGGCACACAAGCTTGATTGTTTCATTGCTTTATTGTAATGACTTTGTGGCAAATGTTCCAGAGCACAGAAATGTTGTTTTTTCCCGTAGAGTTGAAAATGATTTGGTTGTAACGTTTCGGTTGGATAAAAATTTCCAATTCAGTGTAATACTGGTTTTTGTTTTTTTGACGTAGTACTCCCTCTGGTTCCTAATATTTATCGTTTTAAATTTTTCATCAAAATCAATATGACAGTTAATGCACTATAAAATGATTATTTTATCTCTTTTACTTGATAATAGATATCTCTCTCTTCTTAATTACCATCTTATAAATTAATCTACATTCAATCTCTTTTCTAATTAATGCAATGGTAAATTAGGAAAATCTTGTTAAAAAGTGCATTGATATTTCAAAATGATAAATATTAGAAATTAAAATTCAAAGTATAAAATGATAAATATTAGGATCGGAGGGAGTACTAGAAGCACATCCAGTGAGCGATAATGGCATAGCTCTTTACGTCATTTCTATTTGTTTTCTACTTTGAACCGATGCAAGTTATTTGGGCCGTTTTGAAGTTAGGAGCAATATTTGAGTAGGAAAGGAATCTTATTTAAGTTCCTATCATGGCATGAAATAAAGTGGGAAATGATAGTATACATATAATTTTTCTACATGTGAATATTTAGAGAGTGGATATTAATCGAAGATCTACCAACTCCGTTTCGAATAAAAGAGATATAAGCGGACAATGCAAAAAAAACATGCGAAGGAAATTTTTTTAAGTGATTTTAATTGTAGAAATGTAAGAAATGTATTCATATATATATATTTTATAATATGCACATCAACATTAAATTTATTAACTATAAACCAAATTTATCATAAATGGTTCAACATAAGGAATATAAGAATAGAAAACAATTAAAAATTTAGTGGCTAGTTGATATTCTTTACGTCCTAAAATATTTCACTAGGTTCCCTACAAATTAGTGTAGATGAAAAAAAAATTAATACGAGTGCATTTTACATGGTTAAACTGTAACATGGTGAAAATTAAAAAAAAAACAATATAATTTAGACTTCATATATGCTCAAATTTGATATTTTTAAATGTTACAAATTTAATTATATTTTTTTAAAAAAAAGTTACCGGATACCTGAAGTGGTTGGATGTATCCAGACCCGAAGTAGAACAAACTGGAAAATAGAGAGCAAGGAGAAAGTATACCGGTTCACGGTTATTTATAATTAGAAAAATTCAAAGCATAATTGCAAAAATAAAAGTTTAAAGAAATGAGGCCAAACATTGTAACCGAGGTAAGCTCTTCATCTTCACTTCTTCATTTGATCTCTATGCATAGTGTTAGGGTTTATTTGATTCTATGCCTTTGCCTTTCTGTCGATTTTCTTTCTCTTGTTTTTTTTTTGTTGCTGTGAAGTTACTTGCTAGCTGATTCAGTTGCTTAACCTAATTATTTGTCTTCTTAGATTTCATGTAGATCCGTACTAAAAATATGCTAAGTTTACATTGTTAAATATTAAATTCTATTGTTTGCAGTTATTTTTCGAAAGATTGAAATGGTAAAATGTTGTTGATTTAATCCTTTGATTGAGAATGGATGTTAGCTGAGGCACTCCCATGATGTATTGCAATAACTGTAGATTATTGACTGATTATGTAACATAGGTGTTAAGAATGGTTTCTTGTGCTGGATTAAGCAGAATATGTCATTAGGATAAAATTAGTTCGATAATGTTGCCATGCCTGCTTGGGTTTATGAGGTTTGATATACTGTTTTACTTTAGTTATACATATCTTCTTTTTCTTGTTATGCAGGCAGGATTGCCCACTAGAGTGGGGCAATGGTGGGAAAGCATACCGTTTTTAACTTCTGCAGTGGTGATTACTTGTGGGATTATTTACTTGGTATGCCTCTTGGTTGGATATGATTCATTTTACGAGATATGCTTCTTGCCATCTGCTGTTATATCAAAATTTCAAGGTAAATGCTTGTTTCCACTATTATGAAGGGAAAGAATATCTAAATTTTCTATAGCGCCATTCCTTTGAGTAGATTTGTGCAGATAATTCAATTACTTTTCTCTTTCCTTGCTTTAGTTTTAAGCTGCTAATTTTTGTACGGAAAAGGATTAATTCCTTGCATTTGATTTTTTGCCATTCCCGTGCACTGTGTTCTTTTTTTAATTATCTGTATTAGGCTTATTGTTATTCTGCTTATGTGTTTGTTTTGGCAGTTTACAGGATCTATACAGCCATTCTTTTTCACGGTTCATTTCTGCATGTGTTCTTCAACATGCTCGCTCTAGTACCTTTGGGTTCTGAACTAGAGAGAATCATGGGGTCTGTTCGTTTGTTGTACTTGACTATTCTGTTGGCTTCTAGCAATGCCATATTTCATCTTGTAATTGCATTGTTGGTAGCACATAATCCTATTCATCAATATCCAGATATCATGAATGAGTGTGCAATAGGCTTCTCAGGAGTCTTATTTTCTATGATCATAATAGAGACGAGTTTAAGTGGAGTCCAGTCAAGGAGGTCAGTTATCATTTTTTACTAATCTTTGCTGTGAAAATAGTTTTTGAATGGTGATTACCATTATCCTTTAGTTTTATTTGTCAACATCTTTTTTCTTTCTCCAGTGTTTAGAAGCACCCTAACATGGATGCATATGCATGAGATTTTTCTTTTTAACTCAATGAAACTAGCTGCTTTTTTTTAATATTTTTCAGCGGGTAAAAGTTATTTTGGTTTTTTGTTTGGTCAGTTGCTTGGGCTGATTTCTTGTAGTTGCTAGAGTTTTTGTTATTGAAGCTATTCGTATATAATTCTCCAACAAAGACATGACTTGTTTCCTTTATTTTGCAGTGTGTTTGGACTCTTTAATGTTCCAGCTAAGTGGTAATTTATGTAACTTTTTTCTGCAATGGCACAAATATTTTATGGTGATTATCTTATAATTTGGCTCTGTTGCAAGATATCTAATTCTTGAACATATGCTTCAGGTATGCATTTATCTTACTAATAGTATTCCAGCTTCTTATGACAAATGTCTCTTTACTTGGACACCTGTGTGGCATCTTGTCTGGATTTGCATGTGCGTGATCCTCAAACATCTGACCTTACCTGGTTTCCTTTTTCATTGTGGTGATCTGTATAACTATTTCTTATTTTAAAGTTATATCTTGTTTTTTTTTTTAGATACATATGGCTTGCTCAACTTTCTTATGCCTGGAACGTCTTTCTATTCTTCCATTGAGTCTGCCTCTTGGCTTGTAAGTACTTTCCTGGACTACTTTGTAATATGATTTTATTTATCAGTTTTCTTCCACATATTTGGCTGGGATAAAACTTTTAAAAGACAAGGTACCAAATGGTTCAATTTATTAAAAAAATATGTCACTGATGAAATAAAACTTTTGTTTGCCCTTCCACTCAATTTGTGCATTCAGTTCTCCAACTTGTTGAATCCTTCTAATGCATTACTTGGGTATCCACCCTTTTCTTATGTCTTCTTCTTGGGACATGCATCATTTGTGAGGCCTGTTGATTGATGAACTCGATGTACGATCCCTGATATTTTCAATAATATAAGGCAGCTTTATTATATCTACTACTTTTGTTCTTCATGAAAGATTCATGTAGTTCCCACTTTGATTTCAAGGCGCTTTTTTACTTTTACCTGCTATATATTCAGTATGCATGAACCATAAGTGGGTTTAATATGTTATGACTTCAGTCTTCTTGTGTGAGGCGGCCTAAATTTATCATGTGCACTGGTGGAAATCCTACAAGTTACCTACCCACAAGTACAGGCCAAAGTACAGCCTCAAGGTAAATTTGCTTTGCTAAAGTGATAGATTTTCTCTTGCTGAATGTCTGATAAGATAATTTTATATGAACAGTGGATTATTTTCTGGAAATGTATGGAGGAACCTGTCGTCCTGGATGCCTCAGAGGGAAACATCTTCCCAGGTAAATTGGAGGTTCCTATTCATTAATCATTACAAGGGTTGGTGTAACTGAAAAAATAGGCAATTAATGATTGCTTTTGGTATCATATAAATTGAGCAATATATGAAATGAACTTCTTGAAACCAATGGGAATACATCTTACTTGTGTCCCACAAATCTGATTTAAATTTTTTTTTCTGATTTTTGAAGCATCATTGTTATATAGATGCAAGTACGGGTTGCCTTCGTATATTTTTTTTGTGTTTCATCGTTCATGTTTGGAATTTTATGGAGATACAAGGTTATGACCTTATGATGTGGGAAACTCTGCTAGATGATTTTTCTGGTGTAATAAATGGAATAAAAAATCTGATGTGTAGTTTTTTCTTGTGTGCATAGCGTTTGATTGAAGTGTTATTCAAATTGATCTCTCATGTACAACTGCAGCCACCGCAAGATAGCAGGTTTCCTGGAAGGGGAAGGACTCTTGCTTCTACCGGTAATACTATTCCTTCTGTGAATCCAGATTCAAGTTTGCAGGCTAGGCTCTTAGATAATAACAACTCAGGCCTTCCATCAAATTTGGCTGAAGCAGGTGCAACTGAAAGGCTGACAACTGGAAGGTACTAGCAAGAGTTCTTTCATTCATTTTGTAGATCATCATAGGGAAAGGAAAAAAAGCCTGGGAATTAAGTTTCTTAATCTCACAATGTAGGTTGTAAATGTAAGAGTTGCCTCAGAAAAATGTGAAAATTCGGATGTTTTGGAAGATTTGTAAAATGTTTATTGTCCTAAGAAAGTTGGTCTAGCCATGCTATTTGATTTTCTTTGTTGGAAGACTTTTGAGCCCAGTACACATGAAGCTATTTTCAAGTTGCTCTCTCTACTTTAATATATTTTTCTGTCTAGAATTCTGTTGTTGGCTTTGATCCTTTTTGTTTTAGATACTTGAGCAGTTGAGCATTAGAAATCTAGACCCCGAATAACTGACAAAATTACTACTACTTTAAAACTTAACTTATAGGCAATGTTGACGCATGTACAAATATACTAGCAAAACTTGTTCTATACTGGGAAACGTTTTGTTAGCCACGGTAAAGATGTTAGGAGCTGCAAAGTTCTATTCTCACTGTTCTGCACAATGTCATACAGGATCAGACGATCCGTTATGTTCTGTTTTTTTTTTCTTTTTCCCCTGCAAGTGACTGGTCAAATTTTTATAAAATGCAGGACGTTGGCTGTAGATGATACCGTTGCAGCAGCTACAGGAGGCCGTGTGCCTCATCAGGTTTCGTTTACACCATTAAAAACCGGGATTTTACTTAGATTTTCTTGATATCATCTGGATTCTAACAATTGAGCGCTTCTTTGATGTACTGGAATCAGGATTCCGGGGTGCAAATCCAAGAACTTGTCTCTATGGGTTTTGAAAAGGTATAATTACCCTGCAAGAATTTCCTCCCATAACCAATCCCCAAGAAAACGGAAAAAGAACGAGTTAAAAAAGTGAATCGTAAGAATCAATATGAAATATTAATATATGCTGATGCAAAATGTATTGTTGTTGTTTCAGACACAAGCAGAAGTAGCAATGGCAGCAGCTGATGGAGATCTTAATGTTGCAGTTGAAATTCTTATGAGCCAACAGGTACAAGTTCAAGGGTTGCTTCGTTTATCTTCTTGTTCTCGTTGTTTTAATTTTGAACCGGGGATTTTGTGCAGGGCTAAATTGCAACCTAATCTCGTTCCTTTAATTGATTGATCTTTTCAAAATCCATTCAACTGGTTCTGCTCCAACTGCTTTATTACTACTACCTATTTAATGTCTACTACAAGGGTAAGCTATGTGCAGTGAAAAGATTTCAATACATATAGGTAGATAGTTGAAAAATATTTGAAAAGAAACCCACTGATTAACTTTTGTTGGAAGAAAGCTCACAGGCTTGTAAAATGATGTAACAGAAATATTCAGGTTTAGTTGGACTGGAAATGAACTGCTCTTGTTCTGAAAAGATTAATTTATTTAGCAAAAACTGAATTAAATTTGGATGTCTAGTTCATTTTGAAGCAAGTGGCTTGATATGAATATGGATTTAAAATATAATACTGCCTCTTTATGTGAATTAATATCCAGATTAAAGCTATAAATCTAACAATTCTTGTACTTGTATGTGTATCTATTGTTAAATCATTTATAAACAATGTATTGATGGATGCTTCAATCATCTAAAGAAGAGGACATTTTTAAATTGCTATAAAAAATTTGTGAATTTCTTCTTAAATGAATTATATTTCTTAAAAAATTAATGATTCCGACAAACTACAAGTGTGTTAATGTTTACAAAGATAAAGAAAACGTTTGTAGACGAGTTTTTAGAGAAATACATATTGACCAAAAAGTGTGGAATATTTTATTGTAGGAAAAGAGTTTAACCCCTTCCGGTTTAAATCGGTTACACTTGAATAATAAACTGTTAAGAAACACTCTGTTCAATATATGTCTATAAATACCAATCCCAGAGTAATAATATGTAGTTCAGAAATACAAGATGGAATAGAAAACTTCTAATACATATATAGTATGCATCTTAAAAGCCAAAAAAAAACATTAAAAAAAAGACTAGTTGCTGGAAATGGAAGGCTGGTCCCTTGGTGGCTTCACAATGAGGACTGGACATTTTGCATGATGAGCACAATAGTCACTTACACTCCCCAAGAATGCCCTGCACCCATCCCATGAATTGCATAAGTTATCGCATTGTCCAAATTATAATTTATATATAAAAATATACCTTTTAATTTTGCCAAGGCCACGGCTGCCGACGACAAGAAGATCAACGTATGTTTGCTCAGTGGCCTGACAAATCATGTCTTTCGTATCCCCTTCCAGTATCATTGTTTCTGCTTTCACCTGTACCCGAAATTCAACAATCAATTTAATCATAATTCCATTTTAATCTTGATGCTTAATCAAAACAACAAATACACATCAAATAATATATGTATATAATACATGAACAAAGTTTAAGAACCTAAATTTTTTTATTTATCCTGAAATTATTAATTAGCCTAATAGACTTATAATAAAGAACCTTCTACTTTTTTTCGCATAATTCGAATTTTAAATTTAAAAAAAAAATTATATCTAATTCAAATTGAATTTTCAAATTAATTTAAGATTATCAATTAATTTTTTTGAAAAATACATTTATATATATATATCAAACATAAGAAAAATGAAAAATGAAGGAATCAATTATTATTACACACCCTCTTGTCATTGCACATCTTAAGAGCACGAGAAAGCAACGCTGCAGAATTCTGTTGCTGAGCTTTCCTCACCGACTCTATCACAGAAGTTGGCGTATAAAAAGCTGAATCATTTAAATAACTATACATTACTCATATATAAGATGAAGTTAAATTTCACATCGACCCTCAAAAACTCCGAAATCTCGGGTTACCTGCGCCACCAGGACCAATAGGGTAGGCACCCGGGTTGAAAGGCTGCTGAATATGAACCAGAGTGATTAGACCATCTTCTAGAGAGGGTTCATTTGACGCAGTAAAAAGGGAATTGTTTAGGTTTTCAAGTGCCCATTGAAGTGCATAGAAGCTTCCATCACTCTCATCTATTGCAACCATTACTTTCATCTTCTTCTTCCTCTCAACTGCGGTCTCCATTTTCCCAATTTTTTATGTTAGTGTATATCTGTGATTGAATTTGTTGTCAATATTTATAGTGATATGATTGTGTAGGTGTTGTTTGTAATTGTAGTGTGGGAAACGTCCACGTGGAAGTTTAATTGGACAGATGGAGTTCATGCAGATACTTTGTTTGACGTTATGTTACTGTGACATTAAAAGACAAATGTGGTAAGGCTCATCTTTCACAATAGATCAAGAGAATATAAGTTTGTTTGGTTGCTTTTTGATTCACATGTTTTTCCTCTCTTTCCTTTTTTTTCCCATTCCATGTCTTTTTTCTCTTCGCTATCCGGTTCAATTACCGATTAATCTGGATACAGGCAGGTACAGTAAGGGGTGATCTTTCTAACTCAATTTGCCTAGTAATTACTAATCACTTTGTTCTTTTTTTATATACACATGCATCTCTATTTAAAAATATTTTTTCTATGATTTTAGAAAAATTTTAAAATTTTAAAATATTATTTCAGGATTTTAGAAAAATTTTAAAATAAGTGACGTTTCCATATTTTAATTCATATTTTTAAACATTTTATTTATTTTATTCTTATTTAATGCACATTGAGAATAATAAAAAGATTAAAACATCCGATCAACTTTCAAATTAATAAAGGCCTAATACATCAAGACCCCCTGAAATTGGCTCAGAAAATCCGATGCCACCCTCAACTTTCAAAAGGATCAGTTACCTCCCTCATCTTGGCAAAAAGGATCAGTTACCCCCCTTAACTTGGCAAAAATGCACCAGTTAGCCCTTCAATGCCACGTGACAGAATCTGGTTGGTTTGACTTTTCAAAGATGTCATTTTTCTGATTTTTCTCTCTTTAACCAGAAGTTGACACGTGGCATTGAATGGGCAAATTGGTGCATTTTTATCAAGTTAAGGGGGTAACTAGTCCTTTTTGCCAAGTTGAGGGGGTAACTGGTCCTTTTGAAGGTTGAGGGTGGTATCGGGTTTTCTGAGCCAACTTCAAGGGATCTTGATGTATTTGGCCATTAATAAAAGTTATAAGGATGAAAAAGTATTTTTATTACTATAATTAATGTAATCTTGGTATTGACAAACAACCTTAAAGCAACAATTATTTTGAAATTAAAGGAGTATATTATTTGTGCGTTTGTAACCATATATTTCGTCTATCTTTAGTAACCGATGATTTTGGTATATTCATCATTATCCAAAAAAGTATGTACCCCTCCGGTTCTTAATACTAGTTATTTTAAACTTTTTACTTTGATTCTTTTTACTTGTCATTTTTTAATATCAATGCAACTTTCAACAATTGTTTTTCTAATGCAAGACTTCATTCGTGAAGGAACCAAACTCTTGACGGGCCAACCCTTTTTTATGCGCCGTTTTACCTGAAAATGAGCTTTGCTCCTCTGGGCATTGATTATGAAAGATGTTAAGTATATATTAAAATAACTATCGTTTTTAGGTTGTTTGTCAATAACAAGATCACATTTATTAAAGCAATAAAAATACTTATTTACCTTTATGACTTTTGTTAGTTTGAAAGTTGATCGGCTACTTTGTTTTTGTCATTTTTAATGTGCAATGAATAAGGGTAAAATAAACAAAATGTTTGAAAATGTGCATTGGAATATGAAAACGACACGAAAAAAAATTTAAGAGCTTAAAGTAACTGTTTTTTTGAAATTAATGAAGTAATTTATAAGTTGGTTATTAAGTTTAATATAAAGTAAAAATGATAATTATGCATTAAATGTTTCATTTTTTTATAAAAAATCTAAAATGACTAATATTAGTAACAGGAATGAGTATTAAGTTAGTAAATTACTTAAATATATACCCCTAAAAAATCTCCCTCTAACTCATAAATTTCTCTCTTATAAAACGTATAATGTGCTCATTATGTGACTCTTCACATTCTATCATTTACTCTTCCTCTTAACTTTTCTTCGTATCGGGCTGTAAAGGTTAGAAAAAGTGAGGGTAAAAATTTTTTGTATTGCACGACGTTACAAAAAATTGCTGTCCCTCAAAATGTCAATTAACTAAAATTGGAGAGAGTATTACAATCATTAGATTAGTGATGTCTTCCAAGAGTAAATTTGATATCTTCCAAGAGTAATCCGCGATCTTTGACTTCTCTGGGCCTTGCAAAACAAGTCTCCGGCCGGAAGTGTTTCCGGTGAAGACCCTCCGATGTTTAAGTCAGTTATCTGAGAGGGGCGATGAATATGCTTTTGCTCTAGTAAATAGTTACTTCTAAAGTGTGAGATCGTCTTGCTATTTATAGATATGCGTGTAATGATAATACGTGGGGTTCGCCTGCAAGCTGTGCCCACGTGGTAAGTCGTTCGAGGGTCTTTTCAGCCGACTGAGCATTAAATGATTCATCCCTACCAGTCAGGGTTGCATTTAATGCGATAGAGGAGAGAGAATGAGAGCACTGGGTCAGCGTGAGTTTTGCCGATGGTGTCTCCACTTAGGCACGGTGGGTAACGCTGAAAGCCTTCTGACGGGAGACTTTGGCTGAAAGGGTATCAGCGCGTGTTTGTGTCGAGGTCTATCTTGAATGTGGTCTTTGTTTTTGGATCAAGATACACCTATTTGAGCTTTTAATGGACCTTGGAATCAATTAGTGATATGGAAATTGAGTTAATGATGGTAAAAAAGCAAAATGAATGATAATTATGTCAAAGTGAGCATAATGTACCTTTACACGTATATATTATTTCATTATTGTTTGATGCAATTCGTTATTTTTTTCCTTATTTAAACAGATATTTGTTATAGAAGTTATGCACATAATCATATATTAAAGGGACCAAAATTAATACATTACATAAGGCAAAATTAAATGGGCAATGTATATAACATAAGGACAAATAGAACATCAAATGAACCATATCACAGGGTTGGAAACGTCATTTTTGCCAAATAAATCTGAGACTACAAAATGGTTTATTTGGATATTAAGGAAAAGTACACATAAAACTCATCAAAATCTATATTTGCTCATCTCTGTTTACCATTGTTTATTAAAAAACGGTACATATATATGAAATATGATTGTGAAATACTTATTCCATTTCTTATGCAACTTTTTTTTTTTGTGTTAAGTCGCCCAGTATCACTTCATGTTGCTAGTATTTTTTCAATACGTGTCAAAATTAACCTTGAAACAAAATTGGATAAGGGGTCAAAAATCCTGTCCATTTGCGCCACTACATGAGCGGATGGGATTTTCCGCTTATGCCATGGCGCAAGCAGACACAATTTCTGCTTGTGCAGTTACACAAGCGAAAGTTGTGTCTGCTTATGTCATGTTACAAGCGGAAATCTTGCCAGCTTGCGCTAGTGCCAAGCGGGAATTGAACCTGCTTGCGCCATGGTTCAAGCGAACATGCTTTCCACTTGTGCCATGGCACAAGCGGACACAATTTCCACTTGTGCAATGACACTAACGGAAATTGTGTATGCTTGCGGCATGGCTTAAGCGGAAATATTGTTCGCTTGTGTCATGGCGCAAGCAAGAATTGCCATCTGCTTGTGCATAATTTATTTTTTAATGTTTTTCTTAATTTTTTTTTCAAATTTTCAATCTAAAATTTGTAACGATTATCGATTTTTGGCATCTTTATTCATTCATTGTGCTTCAATGTAAATAAAAATTGAAGAATTTTAAGAAAATATTGAGGATTTTAAGGTTTAAGAGATGAGGCAGTTTAGGTAAGTATTGTGAAGTATATATACGGGCGGTACAAAGTAATGTTGGGTTGTGCATGATATTTCAACTTTTTCTCACCATGTGCTATAGATTCTACGTCACAAGAAATCAGCAGGCGGAAACTAATTAAATATTTAAAAATCGGTTTAGAAAACCATCTAGATGGGATTTTTAAAAACACTGCTCGATTTTCCTAGGTCGGCCAGTCCTAGGCAGGCAAGGCAATGGTTTTTTTATAGTAAAAATAAATTTTTTAATATTGTGTTTTATGATAAGATTTTTAAGAAACTTAAAGTTACCATCTAAAATTTTATACATTTTTTGTATCAAAAAATGTATAAACACAATTACAATATGTTTTTAGAAAATTTAATAATGATTAATATTGATATATTTATTGATACAATTATTTTTTGAAGATTTACCACTATCTATATGAAAATTCACTAGATGCTACCTATGCGCCGCCTAGTGTTTAGAGCTTTTTAAAACACTTTCATTTAATAAATGCCGATATTTTGTTTGGTACATACAAGGATGGCAACGGGCCAGATCCAAGCCGGGTCCGGCTTGGACCCGGATCCGACCCGGATCCAGCGGTCCATAATTTACGGATCCGGATCCGGGTCCAAAACGGTTCCAAAACGGGTCCATGTAATTAACATCAAATTCTTAGTTTCAGCTTCCATACTTGTACATTTCACTTTATTTTAAATAGTTTACATGCTCATTTAATTATATTCATGCAATTGGATTTACGTGGATATCAAATAATATTAATTATTTAATATTTTCGGGGTAAATAATAAATAAAAAAATATAATTAATATTTAAATACGGATCCGGGTCCGGGTTTCATTACCCGGACCCGGACCCGACGGGTCCAAAAAATCGAGATCCGAACCTTAAAAAACGGATCTGGATCCACGGATCCGGACCGGGTCCGGGGTCCGTTGCCATCCCCAGGTACATATGTATTTTTTGGCATCAAACAATGGGCATAAAATTTTTGTTCTGTCGCTTGAGCGTAATAAACCTTGTTTGTATCATGTTATTTTCATGATATAAAAGGATTCTAATTTAAATTATTTTATTTGCTTGCATGATTCTTTTCATGATATGATCTTTTCATAGTTCCAAAAACCATGAAAACAATATTATGTTTTTGGTGATTCCTCATAGTTATCCTATAAATCGAACTAAACTTCTACAAAGTCTATACCATATCATATATCCAAATATATATCTTTAAAAAATCCTACCATACTTTAATGAATCACGACGAACCATCGTATCTCTTGGTGTAAATGGTTGTAATTTTCATATTCATGAAACAAGCTAAAAAAATAAAATGCATTGCGTAAGATAAGGACAATATATTTCAGAAAGAGAATGTTTGTATGGGACATGGATAGATGGTCCTTCAAATTTTAAACCTATTTTTAAAAATATATGCTTCAAGTCATGTTCAAAATGGGAGACTTATAGTAGAGTTATGGCTTAAATCAACTAGAAAAAAAATTTTCCAATGCATTCTTTGAAGAGATCCTAGGTGTAGTGTATACTTTATGTGATTTACATGTATACAACCCAAAATTATAAGGTAGTAGATTTATATGCCCTTGACAATTTCATTGACTACAAAAGAGGTTTTCTTTGTGGTGCGTTGCTTTACAAATGATAATTTCATTTGTATAAATTAATTTGCATTATTCAACCCCAAAATGAGTAGGTAGGTGATTTATATGTTCTTTAGGCCTTGTTCTCTTCAATTTCTGAAATCTAAACTGAACTAAACTTAACTTAAATTATTCATTGTAAATTTATAACTACACATAGCTGAACTTAACTGAATTGTAGTTGAAGAAAACAGGACCTTATTGACTAATTTTCTTTGTGATGGGATGCTCTGTAAATGCTCATTGGATATGCATAAATTAATTTGCATTTAATAAATTAATTTATTTATTTAGGATAATTTTTTTTGTTGTATGACAGAAATACTATGAACGTTCAAATTCATAAGATAACTTACAATAGAACTCCAAAACCATATAATGGTATTCGAACCCAACACATAGAGTGCTAAAGAGTACCTCTTGACCACTCAACCCACATTTCTTTACTAAAAATCATTATAAAAATAAGTTAAAGTCTGATTGGCCCAATCCGCCCATATATGAACATGTATTACACTTGACCGGAGTTTGTTGGGAAAATAACTGTGTTGCTTTAAGGTTTTTGAATTGGATAACTCATTCTATTATTATAGTAAGTTCAAAGTACACACATTTTACATTAATGCGAGTTAACTGGGGCAATTCAAACTCATGACATTATACCTAAATGAACCAAACACTTAAGTAGGGTAGGATATCAAAACCCGGAAAACATCATGTAAAATAATATATCAGGCTCATGGAAAAATCTCACACGTGATAAATAAGCTAGGCACCCGGAATATCGTCTCTTCATATGTCAATTAAGTTTTCTTGTTCATGGTTACTTTCTCCAAATTTTATTCCTCATATTTTCCTCAAGCTCTGTTAGTTTTCATTTGCTTGCCTTTAACTATGAACATATATTCTCGTTTTGTAGGATATTCTATACAGATGGAATGTCGTAATATCAATACAAGACCATGTATTTGACATTATTCGATGAATGTTTCACATACCTACCATATATTAAATGTGAAATGTGAATATTACTCTGCGCGTTGATGTAGTATGAATATGTATCCAACTCTCACATTATTTACTTACTTTATGGAGAGATACATATGTAGAAGAAAATCCATTGGTTTATAAATAACTCTACCTAGGTAAAAATAAGTCAATTAAAAATTGTAAATAAATCTTATTTTGCCTTAAGTTTCAAAGAATTACTCATAGTTAAGTAAAGTAATGTTTTAGAATGTATGATAATTATTTATAATATGTTTTATAATACTCTCCCTTGCACTTCTCAAATTAAGACGTGGGACTGACCCACTTCTTTTCAAAGTGTCGATTTTCCAAATTGTTGACCCTCACGACCTTACATTGTAATTTCATCCACAAGTACTCTATATTACTTTATTGAAAATAGATATATATTCATAAGCTCAACCTAAAATTAAATTTTTAAATATGTGAATTGAATAAAATTGATTAATTTTTTCAATTAAAAACCCATTAAAAACC
>CATIWQ010282650.1:0-24606 GCA_949673415.1 Euphorbia schlechtendalii | reverse complement strand
GATTACAATAAATGTTACTAAATATTAAAGATTTTATGTAAACAATGCAATTATATTAAAAATTTAAACATATTTTGATCTACTTTATATTTTTTTAACTTAGTTTAATAAAAAAATTTATAACAAAAAAAATATTCATGGGCTTGGGAATGACCTTGTAAACCCGGCCCGAACCCTGTCCGAGCCTGAAGTTCTAAAGTATGGGTTTGGGTTAGCACTTTTTGTAAAAAAATCCGCCAAGCCCGGCCCGAACCCGGCCCGGCCCGCCCGACGAACAGGTCTTGAATAATATGAATTTTTTAATAAGTTATTTTTATCATATATTTTCATTATAACGTGACTGGTTAAATTGATAGGTGAACACCTACCATACCATTTGACTCCTAGTTTGATCAGTGATTCATAATGTGAATAAATTGTGTGAAAAAAATTACTGATTGATCAAAGAGTTCAATTTTTGATTTATAGCCTTTTTTCTTGCAGCGGACATTGTATCGTTGTTAACATAATCAATATGTAAAACACTGAAAAGGAAATTAAAAACATACACAAACTATGACATGAGTTCAGGCGTCTAAGAGTTTTTGTGATATCTCATACTTGTAATGAAATTGTAACTATCATGCTATTAGCCAAACAAAAATTATTTATTCATTATTGCCTTTTTTTTTCTCAACTCGTTAACATGCCAAGTGTGTTATAGAATAAAATAAATAAAATCTTCAGTATGGATTAAATGGAGTAGTTTTAAAAATATATATTTATGGTGAAAAACGATTCTAAATAAATGTGTAACAGCGAAACAAAAGTCAGAAAAAGTATCCCAAACACTCATAAACTTACCTTAATAACGTCTTTCACATAATGCTCAGAGGTGATCAATATAGACGACAGTCCAAGACCATATTAGAGAGAGGTGCAAAGTAAAAGATTTAGATTCTTAATTTGTAATGTGTGAAATATACAACATTCACTGTGTTAGATCAAATGACAATTCACTTAAGAAAATTTGTTAAATTTTATAGGTCCAGTTTATAACATCTTCAAAATGTTAATGTTTTAACATTATGTTCAAAATTCAAAACCTTTTTATCACTATAAACATGCCCTCAAAATTTCTTCACTCATGATAAATTAAAAAAAAAAAAAGAAGTTATACCACCAAAACATATCACTAAATTAATTTTAGTTTAGTTGAGAAGAACCGAGGCTATATTGAAATAGATGACAACTTTGTAACTACTAAAAGGCAGTAAAACACAAACTATAACTTGAGTTCAGGTTTTCGAACTTGGGTATCTAAGAGTTTATGTGACACCTAGTATAGCTGTAATGAAATTACATCTACAATAATATTAAAAACAAAAATATTAACTCATTATTGGAGTTTTTCTTAACTCACTAACTTGCCAAGTGCAAAACAAAATAAATATAATTTTTAGTTAAGATTAAATGAAGTAGTTTTGAAAATACATAAATATGGTAAACAACGGTTGTAAATAAATGCAGAGCAGGGAGACAAAAGTCAATGTTTGAAAAAAAAGTAAACGGACACTCATAAACTCAACCGAATAATGTCTTTCACACAGTCAGAGCCGTTGTTAAGAGGTGACCAGTATAGTTGACTGTTTAGGAGCTACAATAGAAAAGTGTCCAAAATAAAAAAAATTTGATTTCTTAATATATGGTGTGTGAAATATAAACATTAATTGAGTTAGATTAAATGATACTTGTCTTGGAAAAATTGGTTGATTAGTTAAACTCTTCAAAATACTAATGTTTTATTATAATTTAAAAAATTGAAAACATTTATGCTACTAGGAACATGTCATCAAAATTTCTTCCTCCTCAAAATGTTAGAACAAACTTGCATATGATATACTCAAAAAATCCGAAACTACATCACCTAAATACAATTAAATTAATTTCAATTCAGTTGAGAAGATTCGAACTCATGTTAAAGCGGGTGACAACTTTGTAACTGCTTGGACTCAAAATCATAATGCCATTCAATTCCCTAAATTGAAAAGAAAAACAAACAACAACCTGATTTTATGGTGAGCCATTATAATAAACAATTCTGACTTATGTAATACCCATAAAGGGAAAATATAAAAAAAAAGAGTTTTTAAAGTATTCAAATGATGTGAACATGCGATGCCCCTCTGCTGTATTAATTTATGTATTTAAACACTAGGATCCTAAGTGAGGTTATGGTGGAGGTGGTAGAGTTTCCCGATCTCAAGGCACTGGTTTTTTTTTTGTGGGTTTTACATTTCTTTAATCCTTTTAAGGTTCTTGTTTAAACTCGTTTTTGAGTTCTTGAGTTTAGAGGAAGCAACAAATATACTTGGTTCCCTTTTCTTTTCTTGCTTCTACCTAGAAAGAGAACCCAGCAAATTATGCGAACCCAAGAAGAGATTTTTGGAATTTGAGGCAAATGTCGAGTTTTTCAATTTTTATCCTATTTACTCTTCTTCCAACTCTTGTTTTTGCTGCACAAAACCATGAGGCTTCCATTCTGTATTCTTGGCTACATTCTTCCCCTTCTCATTTACCCTCTCCTCTCTCTGATTGGAACAGTTTTGATTCCACCCCTTGCAAATGGGCCTCCATTACTTGCTCTTCTCAAGGATTTGTTACCCAAATAAACATCCAATCCGTTCCTCTTCAGCTTCCTTTGCCTTCCAATCTCTCTTCATTTCTTTCCCTTACCCATCTTGTAATTTCTGCCGCCAATCTCACTGGGACTATTCCAAATGACATTGGCGGGTTATTTTCACTCCAAGTTCTTGACTTGAGCTCAAATAGCCTTGTCGGAACAATCCCTGGCTCCATTGGGAAGCTTGGGAATCTTCAAGACTTGATTTTGAACTCCAATCAGTTAACTGGGAAAATCCCAGTTGAGATCAGTGGCTGTACTATGCTGAAAAGTTTGCTGCTTTATGATAATCGGTTGAGTGGGTTGATTCCGGCTGAGATTGGCAAGTTGTCCGGTCTTAAAGTTGTTAGAGCAGGTGGGAACAAAGACATTGTTGGGGAAATTCCTGAGGAGATTGGAGATTGCAGTAATTTGACCGTTTTAGGCCTTGCTGATACAAGGATTTCTGGTTCTTTGCCTGTTTCATTGGGTAAGCTGAAAAAGCTTCAAACTTTATCAATTTACACCACAATGCTTTCTGGTTTGATTCCTGCTGAGATAGGTAACTGTTCTGAGCTTGTCAACTTGTTCCTTTACGAAAACACTCTTTCGGGTTCGATCCCACCCAAGATTGGTAAGCTTAAGAAGCTTGAACAGCTCCTGCTATGGCAAAATAGCCTTGTTGGAGTCATTCCTGATGAGATTGGAAATTGTTCTAATTTGAAAATGATTGATCTTTCTTTGAATTCTTTATCCGGGTCTATACCGGCTCCAATTGGAATTCTTGTTGAGCTTGAAGACTTTATGATTAGTAACAACAACGTGTGTGGTTCGATCCCCGCTAGTCTTTCGAATTGCACTAATCTCCTGCAGTTGCAACTCGACACGAATCAAATCTCGGGTTTAATCCCGCCCGAGCTTGGAAAGTTGTCAAAGCTGAATGTATTCTTCGCCTGGCAAAACCAGCTAGAAGGAAGCATTCCTTCAAGCTTGGAACAATGCAGCAATCTTCAAGCATTAGATTTGTCCCATAACTCGCTCACCGGAACCATTCCTCCCGGTTTGTTTCAGCTTCAGAATCTCACCAAGCTGCTGTTAATCTCCAACGATGTCTCTGGTTCGATACCAGAAGAAATCGGTAACTGCAGCTCTCTTGTTCGACTCAGACTCGGTAACAACAGGATCACTGGCTCTATTCCTAAGGAAATTGAAGGTCTTAAGAGCTTGAATTTTCTCGATCTTTCGAGCAATCGCCTCTCGGGGAGCGTTCCTGGTGAAATCGGGAATTGCACCGAGTTGCAAATGATTGATCTGAGCAATAACATACTCGAAGGCCCCCTACCAAACTCGTTGTCTTCGATTAGCGGGTTGCAAGTCGTAGATGTGTCGGGAAATCGGTTTTCAGGGGAAATTCTGGAGAGTTTGGGTCGGCTTGTTTCGCTCAGTAAGCTTATTTTAAGCAGGAATTTGTTCGCTGGGTCGATTCCTTCGTCTTTTGGCCTTTGTTCGAGTCTTCAGTTGCTTGACCTTGGAAGCAACGAGCTCACTGGAAGCATCCCATTGGAGTTGGGTCGAATCGAAGCACTCGAAATCGCGCTGAATTTAAGTCACAATGAACTCTCAGGACAAATCCCAGCTGAAATTTCTGCCCTCACTAAGCTTTCGATTCTCGACATTTCGCACAACAATCTCCAAGGGAACTTAAGCCCACTTTCGGGGCTCGACAATCTCGTTTCCCTCAACGTATCATACAACAATTTTACTGGCTATCTTCCCGACAACAAGTTGTTCCGACAGCTGTCACCTGCTGACCTGGCAGGCAACCCAGGGCTATGTTCTTCGCTCAAGGACTCGTGTTTCGGCAGAACAGGGCTATCGAGAAACGGAAATAACGCAAGGCAATCGAGAAGGCTCAAGCTGGCTCTCGCTTTGCTAATAACTTTGACAGTTGTAATGGTGATTATGGGGATGATCGCGATAATTCGTAGTAAAAAGAGCATTCGAGACGACAACGAGTCAGAGTTGGGTGACACGTGGCCTTGGCAACTTACTCCTTTTCAGAAACTAAATTTCTCGGTGGATCAAATCCTGAGATGCCTTGTGGAATCCAATGTGATCGGAAAAGGGTGTTCCGGTATTGTTTACCGCGCTGATATGGAAGATGGAGAAGTTATCGCGGTCAAGAAGCTCTGGCCTTACACAATGACAACAGCCAACGACGAAAAGAGTACTATCCGGGACTCCTTTTCGACAGAAGTCAAGACACTAGGCTCGATCCGGCACAAGAACATTGTAAGGTTCTTAGGTTGTTGTTGGAACAGGAGTACGAGGTTGTTGATGTATGATTACATGCCGAACGGGAGTTTGGGAAGTCTACTACACGAAAGGACTCGAAACACGCTGGAATGGGATCTTAGGTACCGGATTTTGCTGGGGGCTGCTGAAGGGTTGGCTTACTTGCACCATGACTGTGTTCCGCCGATTGTTCACAGGGATATCAAGGCGAATAACATCCTCGTTGGGCTTGAATTCGAGCCTTACATCGCTGATTTCGGCCTTGCTAAACTCGTTGATGACGGCGATTTCGCTCGTTCTTCCAATACCGTTGCTGGCTCTTACGGATACATTGCACCCGGTTAGTCCTTTCTCTATGCTCATGCTGCATTTTCATGCATTTTACTCGTGTAAAATTCACCTGTTCGTCGAGTAGGCTAGAACTGAACTTTATTGGGCATCTACCCATGCTCAGCCCACATTTTAAATTTCAGGCTTATGCCAGAATTAAACATGTCATTCCCAAGCCCAGACCAAGTCATAATAGGTTTTAATTTTAATATTTTCGATAAATTAACTATATATAAATATATTTTTTTTACATAAATATTTCTGAATTTTACGTATAATTATATTCTTTACTTGAATCTTTTAATGTAATGCATGAATTATTGCATATAAGTTTAAAATTTCAATATATATATATATATATGTATGTATTATAAATAATAAATCATCGAGCCAAGCTCGGGCTAGGCTCAAAGTATCTAAATAAAAAACAAGTTCAACCATAAAAGTTTGGGCTTTAGTAAGCTCGGCCTGTAGAAGCGGGCTAGGGCCGGGTTGGGAGGGTGCCCCATCCTATGAACAGGTCTAGTAGATAAAGTTCGCTTATTCTATCTAACTTACACTATTTTATTCAGAATATGGCTACATGATGAAGATCACAGAGAAGAGCGATGTTTACAGCTACGGAGTAGTGGTACTCGAGGTGTTAACAGGGAAGCAACCGATCGATCCAACCATACCAGACGGGCAACACGTTGTGGATTGGGTTAGGCAGAAGAGAGAAAGAACGGAAGTGCTCGATTCCATCTTACTATCTCGGCCCAGACCAGAAATCGAAGAGATGATGCAAGCATTGGGGATAGCCTTGTTGTGTGTAAATTCGGCCCCTGAAGAGAGACCGACAATGAAAGACGTGGCAGCGATGCTTAACGAGATCAAGCATGAGAAAGAAGAGTATGCCAAAGTCGATATGATACTTAAAAGATCGCCTGCAACAGCAACAGCAACTAATGCAGACAACAATATAAGTACTGAAAATGTTGTTCAAGAAACTACGGAATCGTCCAAGAAGTTGTATCAGAAAAGCAATAATTCGAGTTTCTCTGCTTCTTCGTTACTATACACTAATTCCAAAATGGGTTTTCAGTGATCAATGTTGTAGATTACAGTCATGTACTTAGATGGGAAACTGTTTTTTTATTCTCTAATGTTTTTGTGTTGCCTGTAATGTAAAGAAAAAGGTTGATATAATTTGTTATAACTATATTAATAATGAAATAAAGTTTCTCAATCTGTGTGACTTGGTTGCTCTGTCATTTACTTTAGTTGTACTTAATTATAGAGATTCTTAAATCATGTTCAAGGATTATATAAAGTTAGTGTATTTTTGTGAGTCAAGAATGTCGGTTCGAAAATAGAATCTTCCCTAAGGTTGTTCATAATATAAAGTTAAATCTTTATTGGTTTAAAAGGTTGGGTAATACATTGATATGAACTAAAGGCTGAACTTGTATGAGACCCGTATTATTTGGAAATTCCAACTTTTTGGTTAAGTCGCATTTCCCCATGAATGTATGAATTGGGTTAAAGGGCAAGGGAGAATTGGATTCCATATTTGAAATTTGGATATGATATGAATGTACCTTTTCAAACTATATATTAGACTGATGTACTGCATTATAGAAAGGTATAGACTTTGTTTCAAAGCTAATGTTTTTGAATTTCAAAATATTAATTTGTTTGGTCAAATACATAAATTTCTCCATCAATTTGGCTTGATATTGTTCACCTACATCTTGACTTCCTGAACTTGATTAAAGTGCATCAACTTGAATCTTGAACACTGCATATCTACTTCTAATTTGAGAAAGATAAGTCTGGCAATGACATTTTTAAAAATCAAATCAACCAGAGATCGACACACATTACATTTATGAGCAAATTAATACACCTCTGTCAAATTCAAAGATTTAATAAGAACAAGTGAAAGTTTAGAAGTAAGTGATTAACAAACCATATATGTTAGTATATACTATTTTTATTATGTTATTTTGGTTCTTGGTATTTTTATGTACATCACGTTTAGTTTTGTTACGGATCAGAAGAAGAGGAAATTCATGATAATAAGCATGAAAAGGACATAAAAGAAAAAGTCTCAAACTCACAGGAAATCAGACTACAAGTCCTGATTACCTTTCAGAATTGGAAATATGGACTTTCTAATTATGGGCATTTTTGTTCACTTCACCTAGACAAGAGTTTTGTCATGTGCATATTACCTTTTTTTTTTTGGCCTTTTCTTCTTGGACTAAGTTTGATGTATTTTTTGGGTCAAATGTATCATTGACTTCCTCAATTTTTCTATTTTCACCTACTGCTCTCTAGATATTTGGAAATGATCTCGTAGCTCCCTCAACTTTAAAAAAATGTACCATTTTGCTCCTTGAATGTCGCATGTTAGCTTTTGATAGTAGAGAAAAAGTCAGGTTAAATGCCATATTTGAAAAGTCATACCACTAGAAAACTGACACTCGATGTTTAAGGAGTTATAAGGTTCTATTTTAAAAGATGAGAGAGCTATGAAATTCTTTCCAAAAATTAATAAGCAGTAGATGGAAACGATAATGACGGGGGAGCCAATGATGCATTTAGCCTATTTTTTATTGTCTTTCTCTTTTGCACATCCCCTTGCAATACGTACTGTACGTTGAGTTATAAGTGAAAAAAGTATATATTATAAGCTGTTCATACCAGCATAATTTTTTTCTAAAGTATTTATAATAATGCATGCATTTAACTTATATAAGTATTTTACAAGTTAAAATTGATAAGCTGATTTTTGCACCTAATAAATACTTGAAGTTTGACAACAAAAATCAAATATCTATCCAATGTTGTCATTTTTAATAATTTAATAGTTTTTACAATTTATAAACCGCTTATAAATTAATTTTGCCTAATACTTCATTTGCTTACAAGTCATATTAAACATGAACTTCAACTATTTATTTTTATTTTTAAACTACTTATAAGTTGAAAATATCGTTTAACATTGAAAGTTGACCTTATAACTTGGGAATGTGAAAAAAACATAGATCATATAGAAGCAATATTGGCATGAATCAAGAATATTTACTATGGGCAAATAAAAAAAATGTTTTGCTGTTGTAAATGAAAAATAGAAATTGAGTTCATTTGCCAATGATCTTGTCCTTAATAATTTCAGTAGCGTTCTTGGCAGTACCCCAAACGCGAGAGACAGAATCCTTAGCCTAATCAGTCATTGCTTCTGCTATTTCCGTCACTTTTTCCGTTACTTCTTTTGTCATTTTTGTTACCTGTACATTTCCCATCCCATTTCTTACTTCTTTTTCGTTTTAATTTGTTCATAACAATTCAAATTAGGGCCAGGCTCAGACTGGACTTAATAATCGTCCAAGCCGTTTCAACTTGTATAAAATAGTAGCGGGCTTTGGATGGAGTTAGATCTCTATAAAATAATCAAATCATTATTTGGTTTAGCTGGCTCCAATTGGTCAAGTTGGGTAGGACCTATATTTCAAATTTCTTACCCAAATTTATTACATGCTAAAGTAACCAGGAGTTGATGCATAATATTTAAGGGGTAAACTGATTCATTTTTAACAAATCTAAAGATAAAAGTGAATTATTCAAAGTTCAGAAAGGGAAATAGATAGTTTGACGGAGTTCAAAGAATTTGCTTGTGCATCAAACAAAAAATAGTCTTAAGAATTCTGGTTGTTTGGACATAAATGAACTTATGACCTTGATAGACATTCAAATTATCAAAATATCTATTTAACCGATCTCACCCTAGTGGTTAAAGTTTGATTATTGTTATTGTACCCACTCTTTACATGAATAGCCTTCCAAATTAAACTGTGTAAAACACAAATTCGCTAGTATATGTTCATATCCTGACATTGTGAACGTAAATGGTCAGATTTGGAAATTCGACCATTTGTTAAAAAGATTTTTTATCATACAATTCTATTTATATAATCATTTAACCTAAGAATTTAATTTATTAATAACATTTACCAACAACTTTTTATTTTTATTCATAATACTTATACAATTTTTTTTTATGCATATAGCCTTTTTTATGAGTTGAGTAGTTTCGGAAAAATGATTCAAACATATAGATACATTGCATCAAGTCTCAAGCGGTGAAAAATTGCAGGAAATTGAGTCCACAATTCACAACACAAAATGTTTGGCAAATTATCGTAGTGACACAAACACTTAAATTTGATGAATAGACATTGACAATTAATATGACTTCAAAATCAATTGACAGCATATGATACTAATCCCAAAGAATTTATTTTCTCGAGAATTTGACAGCAAAGTCACATAATCAATAAATTTTCACCTTCTTAATTACATCAATCAACTGTCACCTACCCTCCCCACTTTCCCTTCTATATAAACCCTAATTTCCCATGCATGCAATTCCACCACCATATTTCTCATTTACTTAAGCATGGGTAAGTTAAGTTTAATTTTGACTATGTTGTTTTTGTCATTAATTTTGCATTCAAAGGCACGTAATGTACCTTCTGATAAGCAAACACTTATCCACGCTAATGCACCTGCTAATGCTGAGTCCCCTGCGAGCACTGGCCTTAAAGACGAGAAGAATTTCATCTATGGTGGTGTAGGTGGCTTCGCCGGAATGGGTGGCTATGCCGGAATGGTTGGTGGTATTCCGGTACTTGGTGGTGCTGGTGGGATTGGTAAATATGGTGGATTAGGAGGTGTTGGTGGACTTGGAGGATATAATGGGCTTGGTGGACTCGGTGGGCTTGGCGGTGGAGCTGGTGGTGGTGGGCTTGGTGGTGGTGGGCCTGGTGGTGGTGCCGCTGCAAGTGGTGGTAAAGGCGGCGGGGGTGGACTTTTCCCCTGTCCTTAACTAATTAACATATTAGTTAGTGTTTTGTTAATGGTTTGATTTATAAGGTATCTTTTGTTATGGTAGGCTATATCCAGTGTTGTGTTCATTACTACTTTTGAGTTGTTGATTAGAGCATATCTACTGTTTGTAGACATCCTAATAAATCTGTAACTGAGTCAGGCCGTCAGCTATGTGAGTTATTGTATCACTTTTTGTTTCTACTTATTGTTGCTTAATTCTTCTTCGTCCGTTGAATTGAGAACAAATTATCCTATAAACCTTATTTTGAAGAATTTTTTATGTCTCTGTATTTTCTTTATATTTTCTTCTTGTGTATATGTGACAAGTATTTCCTTATCTCCTAAAGTTTCAATTTGGTGAGATTATTTTGTTTTGAATTTGGTAGAATATTATGTTTGATTTGTTTGGTTTTATCAATCAACATTATGATAATTTCATTTTTCTAAAAAAAATCCTATTAACCCTTATCATCGGACGAAGTTAGATAAGTCATATTATGTTTGATACTTAGACCAGGTATGTTTGGAATCCATAATATAAAGATTGTATCGCCATGTCCATGATAAAAGTTGTTCCATTATCCCTTCAAAACTTTCAAAAGATCCCTGTAAATTCATAGAGTTTCAAATAGTGCACAAGTTGCTTCCTGAAGTCCTGACAGTTTTGGTTGGATTAATATTTCAAAGACATTAACATTCTATTGTTTTTATGGATACTTATTAAGGGACCAAAATTGTAATAAGTTACGTACATAGCATCAGGATAACCCGTATAACCGAGAAACTGAAAGGGAAAATGAGCTATGCCAAAGTCTTCAATATAATTAGTGGATGAACGTATTCTTCCATGTTCAATTCTCAATTTATTACAAGTGCAATTGTATTTAACTTTTTTTTTTTTAAGCGGTTAAGATTAGTTTTTTTTAGCTTAATACATACTAGGCCTTATGAACCCATTTGCCACCTCAATTTTCAAAAATTTCCATCAACCTCCTAAATTTGGTAAAAGTGCATTTACCAAGTTTAGGAGACTAGTAGAGATTTTCAAAATTGAGGATGAGGATGACAAATAGTGAGAGTTATCAAGGTTGGGGACTAAGTATTTAACCTTTTTTCTTCTTGTAGTGAGTGGCCATGTGATGCATTTTTCCAATGCAGGGGTAAAACTTCACTCAAGACATTTATACCATATTTACAAACGGTTGGAGAAATTTCAATGAATTTACTGTTGAGGGTCGGTATGAGCGCACCCACCCCAAAAGCCTTTCATGTTTATATTATTGAAGGGGACAAGGAATTCGAAAATATTATAGTCGAGGAATGGTTTTCATTGATTTTGTTTTATTTTGTTACATGGGCTATGGTATAAAATTATATGCATATAGTAGAGGGTATTCGACAAGGAACACAAATGATCCCCCAAAAAAGTCAATGGAACATAGGCAGTCGTTCATCAGTTTTCTAAATTTTGTCTGATTTTCCTCACCTATTTCTTCTCATACTTTTCCCCACATCTGCGCCCTTTACATTTTCCGTTGAGATGTATAAACATGAAATCAAACAGCAAATGCTTTTTTCCCAAAATTGTAACGCCTGATTTCAACAGTTATCCCCTGAAAACCAGAAAACAAAAAACATGCAAAACCCCACTCCATCTCTCTATAAATTCCTCCCACAACTCCAAATCAAAACCATCATCGCATTAAAAATGGCTTCTTCTTTAATGGTCTGCTCCGCATTTCTGCTTCTTTTAATAACTTGCAATCTCTATGTTAAGGCTGCTACTCCGCCACCATCTCCCACCCCTATCCCTCTCCCAACCACCCCGCCTTCCCCACTCACGCCGTCAACTGGCGGAGCTGTAAGTGCATCTGGGACAGGCGGAGGACAAGGAACCAGTGTCGGTGGCACTAGTGGCAGAGGTGGAAGCGGGTCGGGTACGGGTTTCGGGTTTGGTAGTGGGACTGCTAGGGACGGTAGTGGACGGAGCTACGAAGGAAGAGGTGGTGGCGGTGGCAGTGGCAGAGATGGAGGAAGTGGGTCGGGTTTCGGGTCTGGGTCTGCTTCTAGCGGCGGTGCTGGTGGTCCCAGTGGTACTGGAGGCTTTATTTATGAATTCCAGGACTGAGTGAAATTCAACTGGCTTTGCTAATTACTGCGGAAAAGTTATTATATATGATAAGTACCTGTGTAATCGAAATATGGCTATTTAAATAATTAATGAAAAGATGAAAAGTGTGGTATTATTTATTAACAATCTATTGGTTTTGTCATATTGAAAAATCGTGGGTTGAACATTTATTGATTAACGGTTAAAGTTCGTATTTTTTAACTACCGAATAACATTATATTGATTGGGGAAGTAGTCGGCTCATGCTAGCATAGCCCCCAAATCATGTTAGATTTGTTGAAAATTATGTGATTAGTCTACCCGGCCGGTTTAGTGAACTTTTTATTGCCGCGTTAGAGAAATCCCGACGCCACCTGTTACAAGAATTATGTCATCAGAATATAGAGAAAATGAACTAAGGGTTCGTTTGGTTGGCGGAATAGATATTCTGTGGAATAGAAGAAAAATGAATACAAAAAGGTGAAGTATTTGCCTAGAGCCACCGTCGTCAGGATGGAATAACTATTCCGAGCTATCATACAACTCATGGAATAGATATTCCCTTCTCGAGAGGAGGAATAGTTATTCCATGAGTTATATGATAGCTAGGAATAGCTATTCAATCCCGACGATGGGTTTTAGACAAACACTTCACCTTTGTTCATTCGTTGTTCTCCTATTCCGCCGACCAAACGAATTCTAAAAGTTGTAAAGATAATAGCAAGTAATTGTATTCAAAGGAATCACCCTTAAGTTGTTTTGACATCAAATTGATGTGAAAATGTTGAATCTTTGTAAGTGTAAGAAGAAATTGAATTTATTTTAGTGGATCTTATATTGCTATTTTCTATATTAGAGTGAATTATAATACAACACATTAGTGTTACAAATAGAGATCATGTGTACAATCCATATTATACTACCTTAATTAAAAGAAGGAAGAAAATTTAATGGAATTTAATAAAGTCCAATTGTAATAGTAATTTTCATGCATTTATAAACAACATTTTCTACGCAACAAAAGTAAAGTAAAACTGTTTGCTAATGTCAACTGTCAAAGTACAAAATCAATTCAAAAGACGAATTGAAAAGTTTGAGGATCGACGTGTAATTTTTGCTTGTTCAAGCCTCAAAACCAAAAAGTGCCATTCCCCAAAACGACAGTATCTTTCCCTAAGTCGTAGAGCTAAGGTGTCGTTTATCGAGGCCATTTAAAATGAACCCAATCTCTTTGTCATCGTTCAATTGTAAGCGGGAAAAGAAGCCTGGCGGAGCGCCAAACTCAAAATTTACTCAGCTACAATGGAGAAAAAGGCCTCTCATGACGATCTGCGCTCTCTTCTTCTATCCATTCAAGCTTCAGATGTAAGTTCCTTTGGCTATTTCCATTTTTAGTCTCCTTTTCGTTTCAAAACTCAACACTGTTGATCTCTCTGTTTATTTATTTTATCTAGTTTCCAGATCCTCCGGAATTTGAGTTTCGTTTTCTTTAGATTTTCTTTTAGCTTCTGATTATCAGGCAATCAAAGAGTTTCTCCGTTGACTAAGTAGAATTGTGGAAATCAGAATTATAATAGTCGATAACATCTTCAGACTCTTCTTCTGTGATACAGGTTGTCGAAATAAGGGTTCAGCTACTTGCTAAATTGACGGAGCTGAACTTATCTGAGAAGAATGACTTAGCCTCTCTAGTTGAATGCTTAACAGTATCCATTTATTTCTGTCATTTTGGTTATGATCTGTGCTGTAGACTGTAGTTTTCCTAAATCTCTAATTTTGTGCTAACTGCGGCAGATACAATTTTTATGCTCCACTATTCTCACAATTCAGATATGTATTCACAGTTAGCTTGTTTTCTGGCTTTTCACTTTCATACTGAAATGCAACTTTTCCAAATGACCATATTTCATAATTTAATTGTTGCTCCTTTCCAAATTAATAGCAGTGTTATTCCTTTTATACAGATGCTATTAGTTGTTTTTACTACCAGTCATGTTTCTTGCCTTAACGTTGAGCTAGACATTCTGGGAAGACTTTACTTGCTTGGATGTATCCCAATGCATGTTAAACAAAGTTATACTGCAGGTCGCTGCAAAATTTGTAGATTCAGACTTATCAGGATGTTTTGTACAATTTCTTGCTCTTGCAACCAAGGTATGCTTTTACATGCAATTCTGTTGAGTGAGTTAGAGCACTTAATCACTTAATGAGATTTTAAATTTGCTAGGCAAGCTCATGGTGTGGAAAGCATCTAAAGATGACTCTTATGTCTACGGAAGATTCCCAAGAAGAAGATCATTTCAATATCTTCTTTCAGGTGTTTAACTAATGGAAGACCTTCAATCTTCTCAGTAGAAATAACGATAATGTTTAAGTTCAGGTTTTAATAGTGTACAATGATTTTTCTTAGTCTGATTCGGTATTTATATGCTTATGCTTATCCAAAAAAATATGCTATTACATAAAGCCGATTTGAAATTTCATTCCTGGTACTCTGGATGTGCTTATGAAATTTGAAAATCTTCTTCAAAGGGAAATCAACTAAGATAACTTTGATGGTTTTCTGCTAGATAATATAGATCTTCTATAAGAATCATCAGTTTTCTGTTTATGAATGTTCCTACTTACATCAATTTTATTTCTACTAGCATAAATCATACCTTCAGTTTTGTCAGATATCTGCTAATTTTAGTAATCATGTGATACTATTTTCTTGTGGAATGAAATCTTGTGTGACTCATGCACAGCTGGAGTTATGAACATGGATGATAGAAACTGTTAAAATCAGCATGCGTGTGCTCTTTTTGGGTGTTCACCCATACATCAGTTTTACTGTTACGAGGTCTAGCAATGGTCTCTGTGCAACAACAACAACATTATCCGAATTGCCTATCAAGGCTCCCACACAAGTGGAGTAGGGGGGTCAGGTGTACGCAGCCTTACCCCTGTGATAACGACAGCATTACCCCAATAGCAATGGTTTCTGTGCATTGTTTCTGTTGAGTATCTGTGGGATGCATATTTCCCATGGGTGATGTTTGTTCATGATGATAAACTTCAACATATGGTGTATCATTTGTTGTTTTGTTCATCCTTCAACTGCAAACCTTTTCTTCTTTAGATTGCATATTCCCAATTTCTTAGTTCCTTTTTGAATTAATGTGTCCGTTGTTTTATATAACTTCCTGTTGTTTGAAATTTTGCAGCTTCTTTTGGACTTCTTGAACCTCTCTGCTGCAATCGTGACTACTTTAACAAGATACCCTCTTTTGAATGACAAAGATTCTGCGGTTATTGTTGAAAGATTCATTTTGGAGCAGTTTAACTTAATGAAAGATATAGTATCTGAGACTAAGGTAACATTTCTGTACTTCTTTTAGTTCTTTATTTTGGACAATTTGCAATTATTGAAGGCTGAGCAACTTCATTGACCAGTTACCATCTCATAATATTTCTTTTGAATCCATTGTGTACAGTGGGTAGAAGGATAACATCATAGGGCCTTGATGAAACCATAATATCTTGCGTTTAATAAATCTACTATTCGATTTTTAGACTTATTGTGTATTTTCCTATTTAAACTATATACTTAGTCACACTCATGAAGTTTGTTAACCTCATACAAGTATCGGCACTGTGGAATGCAGAAATGCCTTTAAAGGGACTTGAGAAGGTACATATAAATAAACAGAAAATGATAATGGTAAACTCAAAGGAGGCTTATTGTAAGTAAATAAAACATGACATTAGACTTGTGCAATAATATTACTTGGTTCAAACTTCAGAGATATTCCTTAGATTCAAATCAAACAGAAAACAATCATGGCAAGGCTTCAAATAAAAAAATGAATACAACTTTGACTTACTTAAGAAATATTTGACTTGGTTCGTAGAAAATCTTCACAATGTCCTAGTTATTATAGCAAGAGTTCTAGTTCAAATTATTGTATGCATAGTAGGATTAATCATATTTGTTTAGTTTTCAAATTTTGTTCTACTAAGTTATGACTTATGACTATGAGCTAAGACAATGTTTAAAAAGCGCTAGGAGCTAGTCGGGCGGCCGGAGCCTCCAAGACCTAGGCGGGGATTAATCGGGGCCTAGGCAGGATTTAGGCGCTAGTTGGCGGGGTTAGGCGTAGTCTGGCGGTGACCTTGAAAATAGCGCCTAGGCGGACCCGGGCATGGATTTTTAAAACAGTGGCTAAGAGTATGATCATTGAGCTCTTCAAATTTATGGTTTTGAAAATTATTATAAATGTGAGGAAACAATGGCAAGGTTTTTTAAATTTCTAGATTTCTGGATTATTATATGCTTTTTCTGAATTTGGAGCAACTGTTAATGTTACTTTTTAATTGTTTTAATCCATAAAGTTTGTTTTGACGGTGAACACTTGGAGAGTATTGAAATTTTTTTTGATCTTCGGTTTTTTGAAAGGACATTTCATTGTGCCTTTTTTAATAGAAAATCAAATCACTGGGCTCGGATATACTGAAGGCTACCCAGAATGTGATGGATGCTATCATAAGATTATGCAAGGACTATTGCCAATCTTTGAATCAGGATTTGTGTGATTTGACATTGGACAAGAATGACAACATTGTGGACTGCAAAGATGGAAATTTTAGAAAACATGTCATACATATAACAAGACTTGCTATAGATAAATTGTGTGAACTTGGCATCCTGGCAGCTAATGATGGTGGAAGTCTGGTAGCCATTCTCAATTTGTCATGGAAAGGTGTTGTTACTTTGCTTCAACAAGGAAAAGGAGTGCTAACAGAAAGGGTGAGTGTACAAGATATTATTTTAACTCTCATTTCAATCGTCAATAAGCATCTTAAGTGTGCAGCTGTTGCATGGTCTTCTTTAGCAGAAACTGTTTCTGCAACAGAAGCTAGAAGGACACTTCTACCCATCAAATTTTACCTCATTAACGCTGTGAAAATATGTTCCCTATATCCATGCCAAGTATATCTCATTTATAAGGAGATTGTGCACTGTGTCCTAATGATGTCAACCTTCAGAATTGTACTGAGTTTCAAAGAACTTTTGAATAATGCTAGTGCAATGTTTTCGGAACTTCTGGAGAGAACATCCATGGATTTGATTACTTCTTTATTAAATTCAGACAATGTGAAACAAGAGCAAAAATTTGATGTTCTGGACTGTTTGTTTAATGATCAATGTTGCTCAAGTTCTACCCATGAAGATTTAAATAACTTTTATTCATCAAATTCACTGGTTCAAATATTTTCAGTAACTTGTGAAACTATGCACACAGAGAGGATATTGCTTCTTGGCAGGATCTTGTCGTTCCATACTCTGCTCAGATATTCCGTTGATCTTGAGCAAGATGTTTGCATGAAAACAATTCAAAAGCTTGGGTGGTTTTTTGATATGTTAGTTGATGAAGAGGTTTATTCATGTGTTCTCGACTTACAAATTCCTGTAACATATATCTCTGGGAAAACAAGTGAAGTGGTATGGGAGCCCATCTTTTCTGCTCTTCTGGATGCACTCAAGACCTTCACAATAGTGGTGTCTTCAAGTAATGGTCGGGATGAACTGGAGGCTTTTCTGTTTGAAAATCTTTTCCATCCACATATTTTGTGCTGGGAGGTGATATTGGACATTTGGTGCTTTTTGTTGCGTCACAGTGAAACTGACGTGGCGAGTAGTGTTATTAATAAACTTGTCTCATTAATGAAGTTGGTGGCATCTTCGGAATCAGTTCATATCCCCGCTTCTCCACTGAGGAAATTGGCTAGAACAATTTGCGTGCTACTTAGTAATGGGAGTCCATCCATGACTGACTCTGTCTATAGCTCAATTTTTGGGGATAACGAATGCCAACTATCTTTAGTTATATTTCTAGCCTTGCTCTTGGAAGGATTTCCTCTGAACTCATTGTCAGTTAACCTGAGAAGTATTGCTAAAGAAAAAATTGTCTCCAGTTTTTTTAGCTTCATCGGGAAACCTGTTGACAAACTGATGACTGACTGCAGTTCTGGTCTTATTGGAACTCCAGTATTCACCCTTTCAGCTTCCCTGCATTCACAGTGAGTACTCCTTTTCTTGTGTACCATGCAATTTTAAGGTAGAATGTGGATATTGTGACTGTTCATTAGGAATCCTGATTGGTCAAGAAATATATGAGACTATGAGACTTAGGTAATTAGGTGCATGTTTTAACATTAGGAGCTAATCCATGGTAAAGCTTCCTTTTTTTCTTTTTCGAATTTATGATAAAATCTTACACGTCACAGGTAATTTGAGCAAAATTCATCCTGTAATTTAGATATAAAATGCTTGACAAAACTTTGTTGTCTTGCAGCCAGGTCAGCATATCAGATGTTGAAATGAACAGCCTCAGCTTCCTATTAACTTTCATTCGCAACTCAAGGAACGTTTCAGACATCTCAACGAAAGAACATTATCACAAACTTTTAAATGAAACGCTGGGGATCATCTCGAACTTGACGCATCTATATACTTGCGATGCAATGAAGGAAGTTGTTTTGGAGCTTCAAAATCTGTTCGTCTCGGGTTCAGCAGCATCTGATCCTCTATTGAGTCAATGCAAACCGAATCTAGCACTTTTCATGGGGGGACTTGGCGACATGGAGATGTCAGAAACCGACGATTGTGCCAAAAGTTCTGCTGTGTGGGATTTGTATCATATGCTATTTAGGGAACAACACTGGGCACTCGCCCATCTCGCTCTAGCAGCGTTCAGCTACTTCGCTGCTCGTACTTCCTGCAATAAGCTCTGGCGATTTGTGCCACATGATGCTGCTCTTTCGTATGATCTGAATTCAGGAAAAGAAGCAAGCGAGGAGAGATTCATGTCCGAATTAAAAGCATTTCTTGAGAAAGAAACCGCTATTCTAACCATCGCACCAACCTTTGAACAGCTTGAGTTGCTCATGAAGGAAGGCATGGTGCTGAAAGAAACGGCTCAGAGGATCTCGAACATGCAAGTGGATGATGCGATGGATTGCGAGGAGATAGATGCCGAGATGCAATCCAACAAGAGAAGAAAGCTGCCTGACGGAATTAGCAAGGGAGTGGAACTACTTCAGAATGGTCTCAAGGTAATTGGCGACGGGCTTTCTCAGTGGAAGCAGAATCAGTTAGAACCATCGCAAGATCGGGAGGAGTTTCAAACTCGTTTTTCGCAACTGGAAGATGTTATTGGTCACATTATTAGCCTGAGCAGTAACTGTTAAGCTGCATTGTTAGCTCATAGATGGAGAAATCAAGCAACAAGATAATGGTTTCAACTTATTCGAGTACTTGTAGTAGTATAGATGAGTTTTAGAAGGTATGCTTATATTGCCTTTCAATGTATTTGAAAGTTCTATGAAAAACAAAAGAGGAATGAAAGAGAATGAAGGGAACCTTAATACATTTGTAGAATATAAAATAGCTTTTGATTGAATTTTAAAGTGAAATGGAAATTGAAAAATAGAAAAAGATTACAGTACGTTGACCGGGAGAAATGGCAGAGGAGTTAAAACCTAATTTATTTAATAATGTTGCAAAAAATCGCCGTTGCCGGGGATCGAACCCGGGTCACCCGCGTGACAGGCGGGAATACTTACCACTATACTACAACGACTCATTGTTTTTCCAAGTGTAAATTAAAATATTTATTTAAATAATAAAATAATTTCGTACTGTGATTTTTTTTATCATTTGGAAATCTGACCTTCCAATTGAATATGCATGACACTGCCATGTACGCATATAGACCCCGGGAATCTTAGTTGCTCTAAAGTTAAATCAATCGTAAAAGTTACATCTGATTTAGTGTATTAACAAGTATTTATAACGCAAACTTGATAATATTTAACTATATAATATATCTTAAACGACAATGCCGCCTTCATCTTTTATTCATTTGTTAAGAAAATACAAGGAAAATTTATTTTAAAATTCTGCCTCCTTTTACTTAAATACTTTTGTTTGTCATAACAGAAAACATAGACCAGACAATATTTTAGAAAATTAAATGCACCAATTAAACTACAAATTTTGTTTCCTTTTATTTTTATTTGTCATAACAGAAAGCATAGAACATAAAATATTTAAAAAATAAAAAAAAATCAATTGAACTACAAATTTTGTTTTTAAGAAAAATTATTACATATTAATCCAAGCAATTTTCGGTCATTTTAAAAATTTAAAGTCCCTTATAAATAATTTTATCTTTAGTACCGGGCCTCGAATGATTATATAAGAACTAACTACCCATAAAACTTTGGATAGAGCACATAACAAGGGCCAAATGTTAACACCAAGGGTCAAATTTTACTAAAATTTATTGAAGTTCAAGGACTAAAATTCAAAATTTGGATATGTATGTGACCTAAAATCATAATTTTGCCTATAAATTTGGATCATTCTTATTTAGGAAAAAAATTTCAACTAATATAGTTTCTTTTACTGCATCAACTAATATATTTAATTTAGCCTAACCGAGTCTTCTTATTACAACAATCAATTAGTTAATGTCTAAAAAAGACCATAATTAATACCCAAATAACCGTATAATCTCTTTTTAACAACTAATAACCAATACTAATTCTTATATATACACATACAGAATTAACTTTAAGAAAACAAGGATTCATTAAATAAAAAAAATCAGAAAATTGCAGCATAATAACCAACCAAGGTAGCACGGAAACCCTGGAACATTAACGTTTCCATTTCAATTTACGTTCTGTTCCCGTTTCCGTGCTACCTAGAAGGCAACTAATGGAGATCAAGGTGATAATTACAGGATTAATATGGATTACTATGCTGATAACCGAGATTAAAGCAAGTCAATTCAAATCTCATGTAATGTTAGTAACATACAAAGTCCGCATTAAGAACGATTTACCAAGGGGTTCAAATTTGTTCGTTCATTGCAAATCAGGAGATGATAATCTTGGTGCTAGGAACATTCGTGCCGGTGGGGAATATAGTTGGGGTTTACAGATCAATTTCTTTCGAACTACTTTGTTTTTCTGCCACGTTTCCGGGCCTTATAACATCGACACACGTTTCGATGCGTTTGTGGCTATAAGACATGAGTTCTTATGTAGGCATTTCTATTGCTTATGGTCCGTGAGAAGAGATGGCATCTATTTTAGTGCTGACAACATAGTTTGGTTTAAACAAGTTGCCGTGTCATCAAGAAACGTGCATGGACTATCCCCCGCAACAATCTCGGGCCGGACGGTTTCAACCCGTATCGGTCAGGCGCCATTGTCTTCAATATATTGATTATTGCTTACGAACATTTATGACCTAATGAGTCACAATATCCATTGTTTTTATTGAATTAAGGAAAAAGGTTACATTTGAATTGAATGTAATTGCATTTGTTCTTTAAATTTTTTTTTTTTTGTGAAAAATTGTTCATCTCAAAAATATATAAGCTAATTTTATGATTTTTTTTATTTCCCTGCAAAATAGGATATTGTTTTTCCTTGTTTATAGAACAATCTGTTATGTTAAAGAATTATTTTATTTTCACTTGATAAATTTTTAGGTCAAAAACTGAAAATGAAAAATAATAAAATTTTTTATGAACATGTTGTATCTAGGGATGGCAATGGGCCAGATCTGGATCTGATTTGGATCCATATTTCCATCATTTCAAGGTTGGCCTAAGGTAGATGGTACTTGTATCAGTCTTGAAATGATGGAAATATGGGTCCAGATCAGATCCAGATCCGGCCCATTGTCATCCCTAGTTGTATCCTATAAACGGAGCCTCGAATGTCAAAAATTATCGGATTATGTCTCAATTGGTGTTCACCATCTAGTCAAGTTTTCTTCCAAGAATACATATATCAATAACATCTTAAGGGAAAAGCGGGGTGGATGGCCATGAAGATAGACTTGGAGAAGGCTCATGATCACCTTTGAGTGGGATTTTATCGAAGATACATTGGATGATGCAGTTTTTCCGAGTGGGATGATTAAAGTGATCATGAATTGTATCTCCTCTACTTTTATGCAGATTCTTTGGAATGGTTCTCTTTTGAAAGTCTTTCATCCAACCCAAGGGGTTTGTCAAGGGATCCAATGTCTCCGTATATTTTTGTGTTATGCATGGAAAAGATTGGGTCATGGGATCAATAGGGCGATGGAAGCCTATATCGTTGAGCCGTGGGGGTAATGAGCTTGTCCCATCTTTTTTTCGCGGATGATATGCTTTTGTTCGCTGAAGCTATGCCTCAAATTAATCGTGTTCACGATGCTCTTGACTACTTCTTTCGTGAGTTTTTTCGTGCTGAAGTAAGTGTGGCAAAATCGAGCATCGTTTTCTTTCAAAATGTTAATAAGCTTTTGAGAGTTGAGATTTTGAAGCGTTTTGGTTTCCGTATTGATGGAGCTTTGGGGTCTTATCTAGGGGTTCCTTTTCTGGAAGGTCGGGCGGAGGGAGCCAAGTTCTCGATGATAAGATTGGGATTCGTTTATCTGAGCTTTGGGGAGTTCTTGATGGTTTGCATATTGCTTGGGATATGGGCTTTAGAAGAGTCAATGTTGAATTGGATAGCAAATTTGCTGTTGGATATTGTGTAAATGATCAACAACCATAACATCATTTTGGAAATTAAAGAGCTTGTCCAATGGTTTCTATCAATCACGTGTACCGGGAAAGGAATAGATGCGCCGATTTTATGACTTCCTTTGGAGCTTCCTGTTCAAGGCGTCCAAGATATCTTAAGCCAAGATGTCGGAGGGGTATCCTTTTCTCGGCGCTTAGCCCTTGCTTTTGTTCTTTTCTTACCAAAAAAATTGTTATGTTTTAAAAAGGTATGCCGATGTAATCATTTGTTATGCGATTCGAAATTAAGACCTTCAATCTTAACAACTAAACTAAGAAATTTGGTAACTAAAAGTGTTACTCTACTTAATGTAAAAGGTAACGTATATATTTTGAAAGAAATTGTACCGTATGTTCTCAACCTTTTAAATTATATCACGTGTTTTATTAATATTTGTTATGCTTTACTATTGAAAAGACATTAAATGTTAAAGAAGATACAAGCGGATTAATAACATTCCCACATGTACAGTGCATATAAAAATCCACTATTATACTTCATCTAAAAATTGTTGTCTTCAAGATAAGATTTATTGGTTTAGAGGTAATTATTATATTTTCCATCCAATTGCAAGACCGAATGCATACATGTTGGTCTTTCTTCCTTACAATTTGTAATGCATTTTTCTGCTCTTGATTCAAAGCAGCTTCATTTTTCGGTCGTTGAAAGCAATAATCAACAATCTCCCACACATTTTAGAGTACAACGAATATTTGATTCTAATATATCAATTATCATAATTTTCTTTGCGAGCCTTGGAATTTGAAATGGGAACACTTTGAAGAAGTTGAAATCTATTGTTACGATTGACCAAGCTCACATACCATTTTGTTATATAAGAATAATTGGTACGAGGAAAAGTGAATCGAAGAGAAGAATGTATTGCCTTCCTCACTTTAAACTAACTTGATAATTTCTAATCACAATATGTATTCAACTCATAGATGCATAATACTAAAAGACATAATTAAGAGGGTAAACTTAAAAAATATTATGTAATTTCACTCAATTGCAAAACGAGGTCTGGGAAATTATTTTTTTTTATAGAGGCGACGTGGATTCAAAAAATGGACAAAAACAGAATAAAAAATATAAATTTTTAAAATAGTAATGTTACAAAGAAGTTTTTAATAAATTCAACATTATCATAATTTAATCTTATTATTTAAAAATTATACATGACGATTGAGTAAGTTTCAAAATTTTTTGAGTTTTCATATATAAAAGATTATAATCATATTTTATTATAAAAATATTTTTGTAGTGTTTATAACTCAAATTATCACACACAAATCATACAAAAACGAACTAATTTAAGTGCGGAAATATAAACAACACACGAGATTTTGTAGTGGTATCTTGAGAGGTTTATTTCCCAGACTAATCCACTTTAGAAAGCGAGCAATTTTATTAAGTAAAAGGGCACTGAAGACCACAGCAAAGATAACGTACAAGTACAAGCCTCAGAAGAAACTCAGTAAAGAATCCAAATTATACAAAACATACAGCTCATACGTACAAAACACCGCAAGATCACAGTAGAAGATTTAAGAGCTTAAAAAAGGAAACGAAAACACCTTAAATCTTAACCCGAACCACAGAAGAAGCTTCTCCTTCTTCACTGGAAACACCAAAAGCTTAATCACCACAAAAATCGCTTCAAGATCCCTCACAACCGCCGCAAAGAACAGAATCGCCTCAGAGAAAGAAAAATAGGGTTTCTTTTAAGAACGACAGAGGA
>CATIWQ010282646.1:0-26548 GCA_949673415.1 Euphorbia schlechtendalii | reverse complement strand
CTACCACTTTCTTACTAGTTTTGACATTTTTTGTTCTTCATACTAGTTAAATACCAGTTAGATACCAGATTCCTACTGTTTTGATTTCAATACCAGTTTCCTACCATTTACATACTAGTTTCCTACTGTTTTGATTCAATAGTTTTATCTTACATGTTCTAATCACTTTTCTAAGGCATTTTGATTAATTTTCAAGATTAATTTGATATGACTTGTTCTTCATACCAGTTTTCTATCACTTTCTTACTAGGTTTGACATTTTTTATTCTTCATACTAGTTTCCTACAACTTACCTACCAGTTTCTTACTAGTTTTGACATTTTTTATTTTTCATACCAGTTACATACTAGATTCCTACTGTTTTTTATTCAATACTTTTGTAGAATTCTTTTTTATATGTTGTAATCACTTTCTAATGCATTTTCATTACTTTTAAGCTTATAGTTGTTTGTTTATTACTATTGAGATAAACTTTTGACATGTATTTATATTACCTACCATACTTTCATAACAAAATTGACATCTTGTTCTTCCTACTAGTTACATACCACTTATATACTTGTTTCTTACCAGTTGAAAAAATATTTTCGAAAAAGTATATCACAATGGATGGCATTTCGAAGATAAAAATGAGACGAACAAAAAACTCTAAAGCATCATGTCAAAAAAATGAGCAGTTTAAGAGATAATGGTGAAATAAGATAAGAAAATTAAAAAATAGGCGTAGAAGGTAAGGAATGTGAACACTGAAACTTTGTAGCGTATAGAAGGTAAATATGAAACTTAATTAGTCAAATAAGTTATGACACAAAACTTGGGCTGAAGTTATTCCTAGATTTCAACCCATTTATAAAACTTCCCCAAAATGATACCTGAAATTTACAACAAAACATAACAAATATTGAAATATATACACCATAGAAAAACTATATAATTAATGTAGCGTAACATGTAAAAATTACACAAAATAACAATACAAAAAAAGATGATAATGATTTCGAATATCTAATATATTACAATTAAGTTTTTGGACTTAGAAATATATTTTTATAATTTAGATATTTAATAAGACAAGGTATGATATTCCCTAGACATTGCGAAAAAAAATAGAGAACTACCCGTAGTCTTGAATAACCAAATTACACCCCCATAGTAATTTAAGGTGCAATTTTAGTAACAAGAATTACCATTCAAGGTCGTTAGTCCGTCACATCTTGCCATGTAGATTCTAACTCATTTAAGAACAAACCCTAAATCTTCATATACCAATTAAGCATGTACACAATTTTTTATAAAATCCTTCTTCTTTGTGATCTTTTTCTATGATCCTTTGCAAAATCATATATTACATTTTAATATTCCAAAACCAAAACCAAAGGTACCAGTGTTGCCAAAACACCAAACCAAAGTTTGTGCTCATATCAGCCATACCATCTTTCATTGAAATAATCATACTAATGTTTACATTAAAAAGTGTGTAAAATTACAACAAAATACCGTCTCAACATTATTCCCGTCCATAAGGGGATTTTAACCGATTCCCGACCCAAAAACCCTCTGTATACTTCACCTTCCCATTCATGGACCATAACTGAGAGAAAAGGACAGTTTAAAAGTAAAAACAAACATGCAAAGTTAAACTGGTACTCAATTGCTATAAGTATATAACCACAAAAACAAAACTATCATTGCAAAATTGGTCTCTGCTTGCTTTCTACAAATAGACAATTCAGCGCTGTTGGCTCCAGTGGTTTACATAACAGCCTCTTCTGCCATTACCAGTAGGTCAAACTGCAGATAGACCAACTCAGGAAGACATTTTCAGTTGGATTTGCCGATGGATGTGCACCAGAAACTCAACATAGGATAGACCCCCTGTTGGAACTTTGTCTTCGATCAAGTACGAGAAAAACGTCATTCCTGCATACAAAAGCATTAAACCTTAGTGTGCAAAACAGGGCTTAATATAGTCCTAACCCGAAGCATAAAATTGTTGGGGCCTCTAGCAGATACACATTAATGTCTACTTATCAGGGGTCAAAATACTGGAATACAGAAGGCTATTACCAGGGCCGATTAACATCAATATCTCTATCAAATTACATGACAACTTCCTGTGCAATTTTGGGCTACTAATAACAAACAAACAGAGGAAGATACCATAAAATAATATGATTAGGCTAGTCACAGATCACATTTCTTCAAATAACTTAATTCCCAATTAATGATAAGAAAATATGATGCCAAGCTACGCAAAAGGATTCTGTCTCTTATGAGAAGGAATTATGGAAATAAGAGATATCAACAGGGGTTAGATATTGATCTAGTCTGTTTTGCTTTAATTACATGAAACTGATCCCCGTTAAGTTGGGTTTTGATAATACACTCAAGAGTAATTACTTTACTAACAATATTGACGTGCTTAAGAGTAGTTGAAAACATACCTAATGGATCTCCTTTCTTGCACAGCTTCAAGCTGCAAGAAGACAGTAGCGATAAATCAGGCAAGTTAACGCACGAAAACTTCTATAATGAAATAGCTGACTGAAGCATCATCTATACCGTAGGTAAGAACATCTGCGACGCCGTATATCATTCACAACATCATTGAATTTCTTTGACAATGGATTGTCATACTGTTGCAGAACAAACTGAGAATATACAAAAAAAAAGGATAAGTTCCTAGAAAAGGCCAAATATTAGTGCAGGATGCATATCTAATTCTGCTAAATTTCTAATGAAATAAATCAAACTATGCACATGTTTCAAAAGGCTATTAAGCACATTTGGACAAGTAGGTAAAGCAATTTGGTACCGAATTTGTATATGTTTACAGCAAATATGGGTATACCAAACAAGAATTTGGCAATTTTGAACATCATAGGACCCCATAAGTTTACAACACATCTCAACTAAATTGAATTTGAGAGCCTTGTACAAGTGTTCTTGAATAAAAAAAGCTGCTACCAATCTAAAGGCTCAGAAATAATTTGCATCAAAAGAAGTATAAATAACAATGAACAAACATGGATGTTTCATTTGGTTGAAAATAGAGCACCTGAGTTGGGATGTCATCAACAGATGAAATGCCAAATAGTTGTTGCAAAATACTTGGACTAACTGAGTTCCCAATGTATATCAGTCCTTCTTGTCCATTCTCAAGGAGATAAATTCCATCATCACTCACATGTTCACTAGAAAGTGGAAGCGCTTGTGGAATGATAGTTTCATTTCCTTCCTGTGAACCAGAAAAAAGCATCATCAAATTGGATATAATACCAACTCTAATGCAAAACTATTCAAAAAATCTGAGTTCAGTTCATGCCTGCGTATCAAGGTCATGCACAGAGATCATCCTTGGGTGCACCAGTGGTATGGCTAAAGGAATGGAAACTGAGGAAACACATGTGATCCAAGAAGACCGTTCATCTATCCTTCCATCGGTTCGCAATCCTATACTTTTAATCAATGCTGAAAAGGAAAAAGTAAACCAACAAGGGGAGCAGCACATATCAACATGAGAAAAGTATAAAGTAGCTTTAATAGATTTTGAACCATGAAAAGCCAAAGGGAATAACAAAAAAAAAGCACTGACTTCAATTAATGACTTAGCTTAAGAGTTTCAAAATGTGATATTATACATTAGTATAAAATAGTATTACCGAGTGTATAGAGGGGCAGAAGTTTAAGTGCCTCTGGAAGAATGAGTTGTCCTGATGATGATACTGTAGCACAAAATTTACGATACGCAAGCAAAATGGATATGCAGAAGTTTGTAACTTGGTCTCGGACGAGCAACGGTGGAGTTGAAGGAATATCATTAGCCGCTTTGGAAAAGAGTAAATCACAAAAGAGAGTCAGCCATCTCACAGATAAAAGCAATATTGATCAAGTCTGAACCGAAGTATTAGATGTGGATTGGGACATGCAGCCAAACAGCATAAAATTGGAAGTTAATCATTAGGCGCATACCTTGTTTCAAGAAGCACACAAATTGAGTGTCCAAGTCAGCCATGCGAAAAAGATTACTCAAATTAGTAGTGCATGGCAAGGATAAAGTTGTAACACGAATTCGTCTCTGGCCATACACTGTAGTGTAAAGGAGAGCGCACTGCAAACAGTACAAGGAAAATAAATTATTTTACTGTAGAAATGAAGTAGCATTACAAACCCTGCAAGCTTCACCATTATATCAATTACAATGTGGCAAATAAAAAAATAAACTCTCAATTGTATTGTAATGCCAGGTTAGTGAAAAGATTCTGCAATTACAGAATCATGTTCTAAGTTAAACCAAACAGGGGTTCATTCAAAAATGTTACTTAACAATAAAAGAGTTACAAAAAATGTAGCACTGTTAACAATAAAATCAACCTGAAAGGCGCACTCTGAGCCATCCGGTAGTTTATCATCATGTTTCAGTGTCACCATTATAGTTTTGTCACAATCAATCTGCAAATGAAGAAAGTATAAATACAGTTAGTTAAGTAACAAATGAAGCATTATGGCTAATAGCAAATCAGCAGCAAAGGAAGAGTGAAGAAAAATATAGTAGCATACATTAATCAATCAATTATTTCAATGACAATGCTTAATCCACATATTTTTTCACCCCGAAAGAAAAGGATTCCAGATTATATTGATGAGAGAGCTTGAAATTAAAAACAGCAAGAGAAGTGTACAAAGTTTTTTAAATAAGGTGATAATAAGCTTTATGCATTAACCGCACAAAAATCACAAGTTTGCAAATCATCTAGTGACAATACAAATACTGTTTGTAATTAAAAGAAGTACAAACCCCAGGGAGATCAACATCCGTTGGTATGCGCTTACAAAAGTTTCCATGGTATTGCTGAACTTGGATACCCTACAAAGAAATATTAAACTACAATTACTATGCAGAAGTTGAAACCATCAGTGCAATCAATCTATATCACCTTCAATGGAGCAATTAAAACTTTAATTCCCCACAACAATTACCTGGCTGCATCTCACGCGCATCACAGCCTCAAAACCTTGAGGCCTCGTAACGTTCCATCTAAGATCATTGTAAAGCTTTGCAGGATCGGAAACAGCCGAGAAGGGAAAATAATAATAAACCTGGACAAGAGTGTAATTTTTTTGAAGTGATGCTTAAAATACATGTCTAAAGAATGAATTAGATCCCATTCACTGTACCAAAGTCTGGAAAGAGGATTAGGTACAATTTCATTCTAACTCATAACAGGTAGTGGTGCAATATAAAGAGTAAACTTTTAAAGGATGTGCAACAGATAGAATGCAGCAGTCAACAGAACTTTCCTTAGTGGATGCACAACCTGGAATCATAGCCAACAAGCAGGGCATGCAACAAAACACACACACAAACATATGCATACTACTGAACATTTAGAGAACAAGCGTATCTATCCCATAATAAAATAAAACTAATTAGTTAGAGTCTTATCATCGTTACAGCTAAACTCTTAAGGTTACAAGAACAATGCATTTCAAAGCAGTAATATATTGACAATAAAGAAAATAAAAGTTAAAAATAATATGTGATTAGTATTACCATGGTTTATAAGTGTTTATTGCTCACATTTCATAAAGCAGATAGCTAAGGTAGGCCTTATCAAAAATTATTTTTATGGTTTATAGGATCTAGCTTTGCTTGTTAGGAAGACTGAAAATCCCAAGTCTTAAATATAATATGGACAGACTAATTCCGCTCATCCATGGAATATTCAGAATCAACAACTCGATAATAGTAACCACTAGGCTTTGGTCTAGTGGCCACCACCCTTAAAAAATTCAAGAAGTGTGGGATTATGTATTCAAACCCCATAATCAACAAATTTGGCTAAATGCCACCTTATTTCTCAAAAGCAAAACTCGATAATAATAAATGTATGCAAATGCCTTGCAAGAAGTAAAGATGAGTCTATTATATATAGACAAATTAAGTAGATATATATATCTAGGTAGACAAAATGATTTCTCTCTGCATATAAAATTGCCAGGAACTTGTTATAAATCCTCAGTTACTGGCATGGAAAAACCAGCCAACAGAAAAGAGTTTAAATGTTTGTGAATAATGCTGCACATTCCCTGCTGGCTACATGCAAAATAAATAATAAGGAGATGTTCAGAGCTGCAATACACATCATGCCAGAAAATACTGCTTACAAACCAAATGCTCATTTGATACCTGTCCTCCAGTCGTTTTAGGTAAAACCGAGATGGATGCAATGTCCACATATGTCTGGGTGGTAAGGAATACATCGACGCAGACCTGAAACATGCATTGTTAAAAAGTAGAAAAATAAGAGTCATGAATGAGGCAAATTCGCAACAAAGCCTATATAAAAGTCACCTGATATTCAGCCAATTCTATAGCCAGCTCTTTCAATGTCTTGTCTGCTGGTTGGAGTAATTTATGGGCTTCCTAGAAAAAATAATTTATATAAAACCATGAGGTTGTACTCATTAACTCAAACAATAATTCAGATCACACAACTGATATAAATTGCAAAAACTAAGATACAACATAATTAAGGAAAGTGAATTTGAGTATTTCTGAAAACAGAGCAGAAAATATGCATATCATTTTCAAATTTGATGCACAACTTCAAATCCTATTTTTACATAGTAGTGTACTAAGGTAAACCTTCCAGTTTCAAATGCTATATTTACAAGAACTTAAGTAAACCTTCCAATTTCATTCTTTCTTTTCATTATCTATCCATATATTTTTCAGAGAGTGAAGAGTAGGCTTAATTTAAAGATTATGGCTTGACAATTACAAGGATTCATTCTAAACGAGACACCAATCTTTCAGGATTATTGAGAAGGGCGCATGTGCATATACTTATGCATAGAAGGGGAGAGATAGAGTAGGGAGTATCTGTAGATTCACAGAAAAACAGAGCATACATAAATTGCCTCCAATAAACCATGATGTATATATGTATAGGCCCAAATGTCTCCATTTTCCACTTTTGTCAAAATTTTGCAACCATATAAATGCGAAAGAATTAAATACCAAAAGCACAATGGCTAAAAGATTCAATCAAAAAACCAAAAGATATTAAAAGGTGCATGGCATGCATTTTACAGATTGATATCCCACTCTACCAATTAATACAAACAAGATACAATGTACATTAGGTGTTCCAGTAAATACTCCCTCCATTCTTTTTCATTGCTTTAGCTTTTTTATATTGTTCCTTTTTCTTTGTCATTTTACATGATCAATGCTCTTTTCACCATTTTTTCTCTAATTTACCCTTTTATAAATTAGAAGAGAGATTACCAATTAATAAAATTATAGGTTAGTAATTAGAAGAAAAGAGAATTTTAGTAGGAGATGTAAAGAATAAATTAGTCATTTTATCAATGCAATAAATTTTCCACTGGTTTGGTGAAAATCCTGAAAAGAAAAATAAAAAAGAATGGAGGGAGTAAATGATGTCTCAATTACATAACCAAAATGTTAAATGGGATAGTGAATAACTCATGCTTGTTCTCACCTTCTCCCCAGCTGAAATATTACTCCTTCCTTCAGCCTCTCTAGCAGAAAGAGCTCCCATACCAATTGATGGCAGCACTAAGGACAAATGAAGGAACAAAAATGGAATGAAAAGCAAAAAGTTTGTTAGATTAACCCATTTCAAAAAGTTATGAATTGTAATGGTAAAGCATAATAAGACAAAAATGCCAAGCAAGAAGTAAGAATAGCTAATATCTTGTCATCAACAAAACATAATGCCCCGATAAACATATCATATAACACAGTAGCACAGACTAAATAATTTAAATTTCAAGACCTGGGGCTGGATACAGAGGCCAACAATCGGAGGACCAACACAAGTTAGTTCCAGTTCATTCAACCTAAAATCTCAGTCCAACAATAAAACCCACATACATAAATAGTTGAACCTTTAGAACCAATGAAACTTTCATTAATGGCTGTAGGGAATACTAGCTAAGCTTGCGTCTCTGCCCAGAACAATAATTTCATACTAATTTTCATAATAACATATCATTTTCTCTTTTACAGATAAACCATATGATTAGACGAACAGACCCTTCACAGAACCAGGACAAAAGTCAAGAAGAAGCATAGCCTTCAATCAGTCACACTCCAATGTACACACACGAATTAACCAAATGTCAAGTAGAATTTCGTTGCAAATTCAAACATTAAAAAGCTTCTATCATTTAGGATATGTTAAACGGGATAAGAACAACAAATGAAATGATTAGGGCTTTTACCTGATTGAAATACCAAAAGCTTCCCACCAGTACTCTTCATTGCCAAAGAGGCTGCCTGGAAATAAATTTAAGGAAATGATCAAACCGTCATGCATCTAGGAATTCGATTGTTATATGTCTACAATGCATGCATAATACTGAAGTTTTCTGGTCTACACGTATGCATGAAACAGCAATTAAAGCTCAAAAAGGAAACCATAGTTATCAAAAGCGAGAGCTTGGCTCGCTTAAGCGCTGAAGCGAAGCGCACTGCCAGCGCTTTGCTTCAAACTAAATCGATATTCTGGTTAAGTGAGCATAAAGCGCTCGCTTTATGTGAAGTGCGAAGCGCCAGAGAGCAATGGGCTTTTTTTTTAATTAATAAAACCAAACTGGCCCACTTATTTTTTACCCTACCAGCTAGTATAAATATGAAACTTCCCTATTACGTTTTATATTGTTTCACACTTTGACTCAAATATGGATTTTAAGAGCCATTTTTCACACTTCTCTATTTCAAGTGACGATTCAATAGTCTCCATCTCACTGCCGGAAAACATTGATGCCTTGCTGCTGCAACTAATTCAACAGTTTTAGAATTGGAAGATATAGAAACTGATGATGATGACTCATATGGTGAAAGCACCGAGGAAGAATTGGATGCTCATGAGGCTGATGATTATGAAAGCTTAAGTGATGAAGATATATGATTTATAGTTGTGCCCCTGCTGCCAAATCTGCTATGTTTTGGGGATTAATGATTATTAGTGTCTTTGGTTTTGAATTTCTTAAAACTTATTATCAATATTTGTCTTCATATTAAATGTTTGTTATGGATTGCTAGTGTGACTTGTGATGATTTTAATATTTATTACACTTTGGTTATTCTCTTTTATTTTATTATACCTATATATATTTTTTGAAACTTTCAACTAGTGCGCTTTTTTTTCCCGAGTGGTCGCTTATTTAGCGCTATACGCTTAAGCGAGAAGCGAGAACTTTGCACTTTGGGTGCGCTTAGCGCTCTCGGACAACTATGAAGGAAACAGCAACATAAATAGCCTCAAGCACTATTTTGAACTGCAACTTTAAACTGACTAGTTTTCTCCAGCAATGGATAGTTGAAAAAAAGTTCAAACTAAAATATGACCTAGCGAACTGTTTGCTAATTTCTTTCACCCCTATAATCAGAAAATTTATCGTTTCACTGATCAGAACATAATTACATCAGCACTACTGCATAATAATGAGCACAAATATGCATGACACAGGAACCTTGCGCTCAAGCAACAGAATGACGATACAATATACCTTTAACACTTCTTCATACACCTACAGATGCGCACTAGTATCTTCTATGAAAAACATACAAATATTATCATCTATAAAGACATACATTTTCCAGCTTACATACGTGTGTGTGTGTGTGTGTAGATCCAAACTGTGGAATATATTTATTCCGTTAATGTGAAGCGAAATCATCCAAATAGAAAACAATTTTAAAATCTTTTCTTTCAATGAAATCCAGATCCTCTATTTACTAGCAATTTTAGCGCATCTAGTATACCACAATATATATTCACAACAGTCCAACTTAGTTACATCGCTAGAGAAAACATATTTCAAATTTGCATACTAACAAGCTCAAAAAAGTTTCCTCATTTCTCAATCGGTACACATTTTAAAAACAACCAACACTGTCTAATAATATAATATACTCCATATCAACATTTAAAATGTAATCTATAACTTAATTATAATTTTTAACTACTAATGTCATTAAAGGCAATGACTCATTTTTCTTTATTACTTGAATAAATTGCTGAACAACACAACAAATAGCACTTATACACCATATTTTGTCAAATAACATTATTTTTTTCAAATAACTAACTTAGCTAATTTCAGTTTATGGTTATACAATACTGAACTCGTTGTAATATGTTTAACAGTAACAACACTAATCTATAATTCACTTTGCGATTTCAATCTTACCAATATTTGAGTCTGAACTTATTAGTTATGAATGGTTCCTTTAACTTTCCCCAAATCAGATTTAATAGAATAAACAAAGAATAATCATATTATTGTTATATAATACATTAAAAAATAAATTCCAAACACTGTATTGCAACTAATTTGCTTCATAAATGATATCGAATATACCCGATTTACTTTCAAAAATATTAGAATAATAAAATGGGGATATAAAACGTTGATGGGACTATTCTTAAAAATATTACTTATTATTTATTTAGGTAATTTTATAAGTACCGCCGATAAGTTTGAGCTATTACTAAATATCAGGGTAATGTTGCTAAAAAATGTTGAAACATTCAAATAATGCATGCATAATATATATTGTGGAAGATAAGAATAAAAGTTCATTTTGCTACGCACATAAGACCAAGTTATTGCTCTTAAGAACCAATTAGGGATTCATCATATTTACACCCTTTATATGTTTATTGACATGAATTGCAGTTTTGACAATAATTGCATTGGTTGATACTGTAAATTAGCATAGAACAACACACCTTAACTGCAGCACCAAAAGCAGATTCAGCTGTCCTACTATTTTGAAACATGCTCGGAATGCTTTCCAACAGCAGCTCTAAATGTTGACGGCACTAAATCCACATAATAAACATATTAATTAAATTAAAATTTCTGAACCAGCAAAAAAAGTCTCTTTGAATACAGGCTAATCAAAATCAAATGATACAGTGCAAAAATGAAGAAACATAAATCGGAAAACTAACTTCAGCCACTGGGACAATAACGTCGGATTGCAGAGGCGTATATACATCTTGCACATCAGGAACAATTAGCATCAAAGGCTGCAAGCATGCATCAAAATTCAAATTAGTTGCATGCTGAAAAGCATCAGTACTCAACCTTCATACACAGCCTTGAATCAGATAAGACAAGCTTTCTCTAAATAAACCAACTTCCACATGAAATCAATAGATGAATTAAACATGTAGGATTAAAAGTTACAAATTATAAAAATTTATCATCAAAACTCTTTGAATTCGTATTAGATGCGAATTACATAGGGAATTTGTTTTCAGAAGCCATACAGCTTATATAGTGGATTCAAACTTTGCTCATTCATGACAAGGGCATACATATGAAAGTACAGACTTACAAATACAGAAATTAATAACTTTAATTATTTTTTTCTGAAACAATTCTAGCACGCACATACATGCAATAGAAATACAATAAAGGATTTTCTGTGAATAAGTGCATGCGAGTCAACAAAGAGTAAAATCAATCTACCTGCTGCAATACACGCTTCAAATTGTAAAAATGGATTGTAGAATCGTAAGTTGCAATTCCCATCATTGTTCTTAGTCCTTCCTGCAACAATTCATTGATTATCATTGATATGTAAGAAAACTTTCTACTTCCTATTATGAAAATTTCAGATTTCTTTGACTAAAGAAGCATAAACAAAAAAGCACTCGTGATAGGGAGAAGAACATAAGTGAGATATTTGTGAGTGTACTATACTAGCACTAGTGCCAATGAGTCCATAAAAATATCATGAAATGCTGAAATTCAGTATATAGAAACAAAACTCACCGGAAGATCAGAAATAACTTGATTGATTGAACTGCATGCTGCAGCAGTTGCACCTGTTTGTATGGCATTCATGGACACATCAATAAGGAAGAAGTATACAGCCGGCATGGGTTCACGCACCTAACCAAGATCAATACATCAACAGGCAAGCAAGAAAAAACATGAGGAAATATGTCGCATAAACTAGGATTTTACAGATGAGTCCTGTATAGCAACACAGAGAAACGAAACGATACAGATATTGTACTTGTACGATAAAAAAAGCAAAATTTTTATGAGGTAACGGACCATGTATTCTTTTGTAGCGACAAATTCAACAGTTCCTCTACACAGTTCAGGCCTTTCATCAGCATCCCTACGCCTACCATCTGGCCCCAGGTTGCAATGGTAATCTCGTGGAGTCTCATCCGTGAACCCTACAAGGAAATGGACCAAAAAAAGTGAAGGTGTTCTCCTCCAAGCTTGTTCAAAGATCATAACAATTCTAAAGCATTAATTTTTAAAAAAATAAATATGCTTGCCTCTAAGTAACACTCTCAATAAAAGATATAACATTTAAGATAATTATTACAAGTCCGCATACTGAATCACAAAGTACAAACTGTAGACAAAGCATCAAAATGTAAAAAAAATATTTTTAATTGTGTGCAGCACAGCAAGCTGAAAAAAATTTGGAGAACTAAATAAACATAAGTATTTTGAGGTGATCAAGCAGATGCGGGAACATTTAAGAGTATGACTTCACTGCATACAATCAAAGTAGCACACAGCCTCAAAACTCAACAAAAACCACAGAATATTCAATTTAACAACAATGAGAACTACAATTTACTGTATACTGACCACACAAGTTACAGATGAAACGCCTTCCTTGATCAATAAACCTCATCAAAGGATTTATATAGCCTTTGCAACGTGAACATCGAACAGGACCACTCTCTCCGAAATCCACAAGCTACAGCCAAAAAATATTTGTGTAATTTTGTAACAACTTAATTCAGTAAACACTGAAGGCAAAAAAAATATGGTTGACAATAGAGGACAAGTTATTTAAAGATTTCTTCATTCAGGGAATGAAATGAGACAAAATTAAAGAACCAAGAAATCACCTGGACAGGCTCTTCCGATGGATGAGGAAGGGCCAATGGCTGGACCAGCAAGGACAGCTGCATGCCAGATGTATTTACCAGATCAACAGTGCATGGAACCTGATAATTTCAAAGAGAAATTAATCAATAGCTGCCCCTCGAAACAGGGGGCAAGGGGAACAAAAATACAGTTTAGGAATAATGCCCTTCTTCAACCTGATTGATTGTGCACCTCATGTAGCGTGGACTGCAGTTCCCAGTGTCTCTAACAATGTAATCACTTGTAGCAGGCTTTGCAGCAACAACAAATTACAATGAACATATATCACTTCAAATAGACAAAACTCTGGTTCAATATATATGAAGAAAAAGAAATACCGGAGGTGGATTAGCTTGATTTCCCTGACGAGTATCATGGAAGACAACAGAAGAACTAGGAATAGGCCGAGGAATTTGATTGGGATCAATCTTTGATGGCGCTACCATAGGGCCTCCAGCTTGCCCGACAACAGGAGATATAGCAGTCATTTGATTTGGTAGTGGTGGTTGTGGAGGCATTACATACATTCCAGGAGATTTTGCACCACCAGGAATTGGTGGTGGGCCCACCTAAATGATCCATAGAATTTAGAATCCAAATCTTCAATGCATGAGAAAAAGATGCATATAACTTCTTATGCAATACTTACCATATTCTTGCAATTGTTAAAAATTAACCGACGAAAAGTGTCCAAAAAAAAGAGTAACTACTGCCAAATTCTCAACCAGAATTAAACTCTAGTTTGTACATTTCTAACCTATTATTTAATAGAACAGTAAATTTCAAGCATGATGGAAACCATGAAGAGATGAAATAAGAACAAATCAGCAGTGCATATCATGAAACTTTGAGACTTACTGGCTGATTCTGAGTCTGTTGCCCAAAAGGAAAAGAAACTGGTGGTGCAGAAAATGACTGCATTCCTTGAGGTGGTGCCTGAAATGGAGGACGTTGTTGAGTAGTCATTCCTATATTCCCAACCAAAGGGCGTGTCCCTGGTATCTGAGGTACTCCAATCTGACCCATGGTGGGTGGACCCATGGGTGGCGGTTGTGGTGCATTTCCAGGAGGAAATGGAGGCCCGCCTTGGAAAGGTGGTGCAGGTGGCCCATTACTGAATAAACCACCAGGTGAACTTGGCGGGGTAGGGCGAGCACCCATTGGTCGTGCATATGGTTGTGCCGGATAGGAAGGACCTGTGACAGCACTACCGCCAGTAGAAACGGGCAATGATGCAGGAGGCGGTCTGGACCCAAATGGTGCTGGCTGGCTACTAAAAGGAGGGCCAGTCGGTCTACCTGGTGCCGCATTGGGCAATGTAGGTGGAGGAGACCCTGAAGGAGGAACTGAAGGTCTAGGGACTGCACCAGGAGGTGGTGGACCTGGGCGTGAAGGAAATGGAGGTTGCTGACCAAATGGCGATGGCCTAGGAGCTGAATTCGGGGGAAATGCTGGCCTGTTAAGGTTCATATTTTGCATATTATCGGCTAACGAATTAGGATTAGGCTGATAATTAGGATTATAACCAGGTGGTGGCGGTTGTTGCCTAGGTACCCCTGGAGGCACAGGAGCTGCCATTCTCGATTAATCAAACCTACACAAAATCTCACCTCCTTATTATCTGAAACAATTAAGCAGGATGTCTGATCATCAAAAGAATCTCGGTTCTCGAATAAACAGAATGAACTCGAAATCAAGAAATGAACAAATGAAACGCAAATGTAAATTGCAAACAACTAAGACAATAGCCAAAATTCAGATTTCCACAAAATCCATATCATTGTACGAAATTGAAATAAAGACGATCTATCAATATAAATGAGCATTAAACATATTAGAATCAGCAATACCAGAGATCACAGTGAATGGATCTGAGAGTGATTGAGAATAGGGTTTTTGGAGAACAACGAACAATCAATTAGGGTTTCCGCGACCAGAGGAAGATCGGGGGAAGGTCTCTAAGAGGGGCAGAAGGCGAATGTTTTGACGTTGCAGAAGAGAATCAGATCAATTTATGGCTTAATCAAATGGATTTTGCATCAAAAATTGGTGTTTTTGGAAGTTATTGTCAATTGGCCACGGCGGCGTTTTATGAGCGTGGTGTCTGTTCCATTTATATTTTGCCACCTCACTACATGCAATCCACGTTGGCCATTAGTCCGACGTGGTCATATAGATTTATGTCAGGAAATTGCAACTATACTGAACGATGTCGTGTCACTGTATACAGTCTAGTTGATAACGGTACAAGAAAAATGGATACAGTCGGTTTAATTTTATAAAATTGACAGGATGGAAATTCAGATAATAAATAATATTGTTACTTTTGTGCATATAGATTGTAGAATTAATTATATGATATTTTTATATAAATATTATTAATTATTTATTGATATAATATTTATATTCTGAAATACTTTTATATGATATTATTGTATTGATAAAAATGGCACAAACGCATACTATTGGTTTAATTCGGTATAAAATACATTGGTATAAACTAAATTATATGCACCATGTTGTTGAGCATCATTTGGACCTCTATATGGCATATCAATTAACATTGTAGAATTTGAACGAAATATTTTTTTATCTAAAAAACTGGGGAGGTTAATACCTAGTTATTTAATGTGAAATTTAAAATATGAAATTTGAACTGTAAATAAAAATGTAACATGTGTACCAGAAGAAATTCAAAGTAGTTTACAAATTTACATACGACCAAAATTGTATTAATAGTCCAATATCGACCATGAGCTCTAGTTCTTAATTATTTGTATATTTTTTTGTTGCTTTTTTTAATTTTCTAATGGATATATTCGGTTAAAGGAATGACTATTTCATGAAATAATTAAAATGAACGAAAATCTTGAAATATAATAAATATTGTGTATTTGATACATCATCCATGTCAAATGGAATTGCATGAATTGAGGAACAAACATGAATAGTTATGATGGATCCAATACATAAAAGTTCATCATATTCTACAAAATTCATTCATTTTGATGTCTATTTCATGAAATAATCATTCCATGAACTAAACATCTAGAATAGAGAATAATTGATGAGTAGATAAGTTTCCAAATAATTTCAATTTTTAATTTGTCTAACATTTTAAAGTAAAATTCAAAAACATGCTTCATGGTTTGACTGATTTGTAAAAAGATTGTTATGGATTTTCTTTTAAAAAAGATTTTTGTGGTTTCATAAGCTAGCAAAATGAGGATTCCTAATTTTTAATTACCTTGTGAAAAGGGTCATCTTATTTATTTTGAATTGAAATTTTACAATTTAATTAATAAAAATACGATATACCTTCGTAAAATTTTAGAATTTATTTGAGGAGTACAAATATTTTTTTCTATTTAAATGTGATTTAATAAAATGAAATAATTATTAATAATTTCATTTCGATCTATAAAATGATTGGAATGTTAAATTTATCAAAAATTAATATCTAACATTATTATTTTTAATTAAAATTATTTTTTACACAAATTGCCCTTCTTTTGTTAACTTTTGAAACCATAAACATCCTTTTACAAAAAAAAAAAAAACCATCCAATCACAAAACATGTTCTTGAAATTTGCACAATTTTTATACATCTATTTTATCTATTAAAAACCAAGAAATAAAATTCATTTAAAAGAAAACCAATTATTTAACATCAACTTCAATAGAACCTTTACAACATTATTGTTGCGTGATTTTTCGGACTACAATTACAATGTAAAATTTTGTTCACTAAGATGCTTAGTTACTCAATAGATTGAAAACATATAATTTAATGAGCTATATAAAGAAAGAAATATTCGACTCTCTATACTAAAAATTTGGAACTAACAAAAAAACTGATTTTTGCTCTAATAGACCAACTTAACGAGTTTTGCTAATTGATAAACGTTCTTGCATGTGAATCGAACACCAACCTTAATCGTCGAATCGAGTCTCAGTTCGATTTTGTCTAATAAAACAGTGATGTTATTTCCATAGAACATGGGAGAGTTTGAGTAGGGTTGGTTGTTTGTATGAGCATGGTTTGGTTCACTAGCTCGTCTCTTCCCCCGAGTTATAGCAATGCGTAGCCCCATCTTGTTTAAGTCATTCTGGGGACTCAAGGATCTCATAAGCAAGTAGAAATCTATCCCAATAATAGGGAATTCTAAGTAATCGTATGAGAGCCGAACCCTAGACCTGATATAAAGGGACATGATATTGGCGTCACAACGTAGTTGAATGAGCTAGATCATATGATACTAAAATGTGCTTCAAGTTCAAAACTTTCATAGTTATACCAACTCAGAAAAACATACTCATTGTCATTGAACCCATCATTTCACAACTACTGCGAATTCAAGATTCTACTCGATGTACATAGATGTCACTACTTCCCCATCAGTAAAAATCGTGTTATTGGTATTTCGTATTTGTAGTGTGATTGAAAGTTCGTAATTCAGGCACATGCTACAACATTTCACCAATAAAAACACATATCACATCGAACCAAACACATTATAGAAAAGCAAACAATTTCATTCACAATTCAATCACTGCTCAAGATCCAACTAATTTGACAAAGTAAACCAAAGATCCAACATTTACATCTCTCCCTTGAACAAGAAAGAAACGAAACAATTATTCACGGATACCAGAAACCGACAATTGCTAGAAACAAACAAATGCCAGAACTGACATAAAAATGTTTGCTTTATTCTAAGAGTGATTCAATCTTTGCATCAAAGCCATATATCTATAGGTGGAGCAGACCATCCACCGCTAAATAAATTAGTAAGCAATGATCAAGAGGGGCTTCAAAGGTTCATTTATGTTAAGTTGAGGGGGTTTGAAGGTTCAGTTTGCTAAATTTCAGGGGCTTATTTGAAAGTTTAGAGACGTAATAGGTAAAAAAAAATGCCAAATTAAAGGGGTTTAATATGTATTTTGCTAAATAAAAAGGTATTTGAACATTTTGAAAATTACGAAACACCACTTTATAATACTACTTAAAAAATATAAATTTCAAGAGATCTACACAAATTATGCTTAATTACTCCAAACAATTAACTCACGGCTATATTATTTCGAAAGAGTTGAATTCAATTAAATTTAAAACAGATATTTCTTATTTTGATGATCGGTATTCAACGCACTGACCGACTAATTTAAACTTGGATATTACCGATATCCAATTAAGGGGTGTACCTTCTAACTCAATTTGCTTAGTAAGTAAATTGTGATTTTTACCCATATGAAGTTTCACTTTAATGAAATACCCATTTTGAAACCTTTTTATTTAATTACTCATTTTTAATATTTCTTTTAATAAAATACCCATTTATTAAATTGTTAATACTTTTTTAAAGTGTTTTGATTACAATCGTTTATTCCTTTTTAATTAATATTTATTATGGCAGTTTTTTATTTTGTAAGATTCTCCCTTATCAGCAAAGATTGTAAGATTTTTAATTAACGTTTATTATGACATTTTATTAATTACAACCTTTTCTTCCCTCTTTATTAACGTTTAATATGTCAGTTTTTTATTTTGTAAGATTCTCACTTGTATAGCAGTTTTTTAATTAACGTTTATTATGACAGTTTTTTAATTACAACAATTTCTTCCTTTTTATTAACATTTATTATATCAGTTTGTTGTTTTTGTAAGATTCTCCCTTATATGACGGTTTTTAATTAACGTTTATTATGACAGTTCTTTAATTACAACCGTTTTTTTCTTTTTATTAACGTTTATTATGACAATTTTTTTATTTTGTAAGATTCCCCCTTATCAGCAAAGATTGTTCTTCTTCAATTGAATTCACATTAATCAGTACTTTCTTTCTTGTTAATCATGGTTCTCTGATTCTTCTTTTTTTTACGTTAAATTGTTTCTAAATGAACTATACACATTATACAATCATAACCATACAACAGTAGCCAAACTCATACACATTACAAAATAAACTATACAGATTATACAATCACAACCATACAATAGTAGCCACTACACATCAAAATGAACTATACTCATTATGCAATTATAACCATACAACAGTAGTCAAACTCGTACACATTAAAATGAACTATACACATTATACGTATATAACCATACAACAATAGTCAAACCTATACAGCCATACACAATTTACATTTGAATGTTGTGTCCGGGTGGTGTTTCTTGCAGAATGTTTGGTCCTCATCTTCTTCTTGTTCAAATCTGTTATAAATGATAAAAAATGTAAGTTTCAAATGCATGCAATACAATCTATACAAATTGATGATAAATCCATACAATTAATAACTATAAAACTATACAAATACATATATATATATATATATACACACACACACACACACAATTATACAACAGTAGCCCAGCTAATACACATTATCAAAATGAACTATACACATTATACAAACACAACCATACAACAGTAGCCAAACCCATACGCATTTTCAAAAACCGTTTTCATAAATTCTAGATTCAAATTCTGATTAAACATCTTAATCAAAACCCAACCATTTAAACCATGCACTTTTTAAAAAAATCATATTTAGAATCAAAATCATGGTCTGAATCTCGATTTTTATCACAATTAATGAGAATCCCAACCACATAAACCATACACTTTCAAAAAAAATGCCATTTGATGAGATTTAGTACCTAAAAACCCTAAATAGTATACTCTGACAATGGGAATATAGTGAATGAGTTTCAAATCCATGTACACCATACAATTTCGAAATAACCTCAAAATAGAAAACTTACTTTATAGAAAAAATCTCCGATTAGTTTCCAATCTTCCGCCGTCTTTTATGTTCTTGCTGCAGTTCCTTTTTTTCGATTTTGGGGTTAGGGTGATGATTTTGATGAAGAATCGAGTTCAAGAAGGGAGGAACCGATTACAAGTTTTCCTATTTTGCAGCTTATCCGTCGTTTGCAGATTTCTTGTTGCAGATTAATGGAATCGAGTTCAAGATTCCTTGTTCTTAGGTAAATGATGATGGGGAAATAGGGTTGAAGAAGGTTGGAATCGTTTAGAATTGTTCCTATTTTGCAGCTCGTTGTATTCTATATGGAATGTGCCGCAAATCATAGGTTAATTAATTAGTGGAGATCCGGTAGTTAATTAGAGGGTGATATATAAATTTGAAAAAGAGGTATTTTATTATTTAGTTTATCCAATTTGGAGCATTTTAGTAAATCCATAGGTGGAAGCATGAAACCCATATTTTATATGGGGTATTTATATAAAAGGTGACATACTTTTTTTACTATTAAGATTTGAATTGAAAAGGCCATTCATGTAATTGATATGTGAGATTTGGGTTTGAAAAAGAAGCCCAAAACAAGAAGTAAAATGGTTCCCCACCTTATCCACCTCTCCCTTTCCAGAATGACCATATGCCCTTCTTTCCTCCCATGGATCCTCTTCATTTCTCCTCCACCCACACTTTTCTCCATTGATTCACACTCCTCTCTTCAACATATTCTGAAAAACAAACTAAAAGATTCAATCTTTTCTGGAACCCATTACAAATTCCAAATTAATGGCTTGTGCAGCGGCAAGACCCACTTTTTCCTTTCACCTTCTCCCCCAAATCTCCCATCCAAAACCCAGAATCTTTCCCTTCCCAAAATCAACATTCAGATTCCACAAAACCCATTTGATTATCCGCTCACTTGATGTCACTAAAGAAGACAACTCTCCGACATTGCCGGAAGAATCAGAATCACCCCCTGAAACAGCAGCAGCAGCAGAAACAGGAGAAGCGCAGTTTGACCAGCGGAGATTAGAAGAAAAGTTTGCAGTTTTGAACACTGGAATCTATGAATGCAGGTCTTGTGGGTACAAATACGATGAATCAGTGGGTGACCCGAGTTACCCAATTCCACCTGGATTGCAATTTGACAAGTTGCCTGTGGATTGGAGGTGTTCTACTTGTGGTGCTGCTAAGAGTTTCTTTGTGAGCAAGAGTGTGGAGATTGCTGGGTTTGCAGAGAATCAACAGTTTGGATTAGGAGCCAATTCACTTACTTCCGGCCAGAAGGCTTTGTTGATATATGGGTCTTTGTTGTTATTCTTTGCCTTGTTCTTGTCTGGCTACTTTCTGCAATAGGAGAGGCTGTGCTTTTGAGGTTTTGCATTTCTGTATTGATGTGTAGTATTCAACAGAGCATTAAAAATGGATTATTGGAGTTATTGTAGCATACATGTTTCAAAAAATTATATGACCAATAAGACTTCTGTGGAATTTATATGGCATCTGTTCTTCCATTGCATCATGTTGTCTGAAAGAAGCATAATTAACATGTGTAATCTATGCATATCACAGTTAAACTGTTACTTGTGAAGATAAAACAAGAGACAACTTTGCACATTACTTTTAATTACTGCTGTCAGTTGCTGGGATGAAGAAACACATCTCCCCTTATAATGGGAAATGTTAAGTATTCAAGTAAATGATAAGTTAGGAAAGTTTACTGCATCATTCTTAGAGTATAACTGATAAGACAACAACAATATCAAGAATAAAAACCCTTTAAAAGGGTATGAAGGATCATGAGATAACCTGAATAACCAAGCTAAAATGAGAAATATCTCGATTAAGGGTGTAGAAAAGGAAATGTGAGATCCCAATCTGTCAAAATGTATAAATATGTAAAGCTACTCAGAAAAAAAACCTTTAACATAGCTTAAATCGATTAAACCTTCAACTAGTTTCTCTAGCAAGTTGAGCCGTATAGCAATAATCAGATACAAAACAAATCAGTACGATATAGAGGGACATGTAACTACCTTTATTGGCCTTGCTAGCGTCAATTACTGTTGTCTTCATGCCATAGAATGGGAAGTATTGAGACATGAGAAGCTAAAGATGAACAACTGTTCTATACAAGTCAGAAATATGTTAATGCAACGAAGGCATATGAATTCGATATTTTAGCATCCTTGAAGTTCTATATTATACTGTTTAAGTGCTTTCTACAATATATTTGCTTTGAAGTAACTGAAAACTCTGTCGTTACATGGAAAAATTGGATAGTATTTGGAAATAAAGTAAGATAAAAGCAAATATATTATTTATCCCTTCATGAATCAAAAGGCCACATTAACATTGACCAAAATTCTATTATTACCAAAAAACTAAAAAATAAAGAGAGAGAAAAGCAAAAAGGAGAAAATTTCCAATATTGACATTAACTTCACAATATATACTAGAAGCCATTATTTTCTCTCTATAAATCTATGACTGTCGCGCAAAGACAAATAAAGATCGGTTCCTTTCCTGTGAAAGTATATAATTTCATGTACCAGGCTTGATTTTGTTATCTTTTTGATTTTCCTTGATAAGGTAAGATTACAAGAGACCTCATATCGTTCACATACAGAAATTCCTGATTTCTAGGTGATTTTCTTTAAATATTTTCAATTATCGTTTTCTATTACCTAAAGTTCAATTTTTTTCCATTTCCTTGTTCTGTATTTGTAAGTTGATCTGTGAAATCAATCCCTTCTCATCTTTGTTTCTCTCCTCTGCTCTGCTTCAGTGTTTGTTTGTTTCGCTTTCCAAGGTTCATTACTTGATTTATCAATTTGTTTCCCCCCTTCTGTTACACGGTTGTTAATCCTTGTATAGCAAGAGATTTGATTAATTTATTGATTTAGGGTTTTGGGTTTAGTTGAAGGTTTTGAAATTATATAGCTTTGTTGTATTGGGTGTTTCAGTAAAATTTCTGTTAAATGCAAAGTGTTCTTTCCCCAAATTTTTGTCCATAGCTTAATTTATCAGTTGAAAACCCAATTTCCAACTTCCTTTGAATCTTGAATTTTGCTTCATTTGCTCGTGTTCCTGTTTACAATTTGAATTGTGCGTGTACAGTGATCTAGACTGAAAAATGGCGGATCAGAAGTGTGCTATAGCCAAAGATGTCACTGAAGTAAGACCGCTTTAATGGCATATACTATTTATGCCGATTCTTTCTTATCCGTTTCAGCTGTGGATTATTTATTCATTGCTTTTGACTTTGAATAGTTAGTAGGTAATACACCTTTGGTGTATCTCAACCGAATTGTGGATGGTTGTGTTGGTCGTGTTGCTGCCAAGCTAGAGATGATGGAACCTTGTTCCAGTGTCAAAGACAGGTAAATTTGCCTCTCTTCTGTTGTTTTCCATTAGTTTTCGAGATTCGAGTAACTCTTAGACCACTATGTTTTGTTATGGAAAATATGTTCCTTAATTTTATTTTACATGGAAAGAATGCAATTATTGGAAAGATATTTATATTATAAATTGTTTGGTTTGTAGGATTGGATATAGTATGATTACAGATGCAGAGGAGAAAGGGCTCATCAAGCCTGGCGAGGTTAGTAATTCAATATCCAAATCCTTAAAATCAAGCAATTTTAGGTGTTTAAAAACAATATCCGATATATTCATTATCTTTGTGTATGGCGAAGAATGTCCTCATAGAGCCGACAAGTGGCAATACTGGGATAGGCCTGGCATTCATGGCAGCCGCAAAGGGGTACAAGCTCATAATCACAATGCCTGCTTCGATGAGTCTCGAGAGAAGGATGGTGGTCCGTGCTTTTGGAGCCGAGCTAGTCCTCACCGACCCAGCCAGGGGCATGAAAGGGGCCGTTCAGAAGGCCGAAGAAATAGCGGCCAAGACTCCTAATTCATACATCCTCCAACAATTCGAAAACCCTGCCAACCCAAAGGTCTCGCGATCATTCCATGAATTCTCTTGCCTGTTATTGGAATGGGGTTCTTAGTGAAGAGTTGCTGAAAAATAAGCTTGTTTGTTGCAGGTCCACTATAAGACTACTGGACCCGAGATTTGGAAAGGCTCAGGTGGGAAAGTCGATGCTTTGGTATCTGGGATTGGTACAGGAGGTACTATTACAGGTGCAGGGAAGTATCTCAAGGAGCAAAACCCTGATATAAAGGTTTACTTTTTCGCTTTTTACTTGTATAGAATAGATGCACAAAGAATAAACTTTGCGAGTTTCCTTACGTTATTTCCCTGCCTTTTGTGCTTAGCTCATTGGTGTAGAACCGGTCGAAAGTGCTATATTGTCTGGAGGGAAACCTGGTGAGTCACGATTTCTTGGCCAAACATTTTTCATTTTGTTATCATTCTGTTTCCGTCGTAGTTGTCAAACCGAGATTCGAATCGAGAACCAATATCCCAATTTTCTGAATCATGAATCGCGAATTGCGAATCGAATCGAATCGTAAGATTTGGATAATTCTTAAAATCGTATAACAATAAAATATATAGAACGTTCAATTTTAATTAATACTAAATTTTAGTCAATATATGCAATATTAATAAAAAAAACATATCAACTAAGCAAGTAATTTAAACTAACACCTAATCATATAAAATCATAATCACTAATAATTATTCATCATTAAACTTGATAAAATTTGAGAAACATTAAGCATTTTGAATTGGACGAATCGCCCGATCGCACGATTTAGGTACAATTCTCACGATTCTAAGCATATTTCGATTCACCCCATAGATTTGAATTGATTCAGGGGTGAATCGAACCAAATCGTACAACTCGAATCGCGAATTGTACGTGTGGTTATTGAGATTCTGGTAATATTGATTCCAGTTTGTAAGGTTCAGCTTATATTAATCGCTCTATGTTCAGCTTATTTTAATCGCTCTATGTTGAAATTCTAACTGTCAACCTATTTTCTATTTTGTACGTAGTGAATCTTTTCAAGGCTACTTGTATCAAATTATGTATTTTTGTTTTATTTTTGTCACTGTGAAAATGTAAAGTCTACGAGTCTGAAATTGGTATAAGGAATCATGGAAGAGTATGAAGGTTTTGGAAAACTTTGACATGCTTGCTACATTAGCGTCATTATCTGGTCGAAGTATGTTTATTTATACCTTGATACTCGATTTATTTCGAAGGCCCGCATAAGATCCAAGGAATTGGTGCTGGCTTTATTCCAGGAGTTTTGGATGTCGAACTAATCGATGAAGTTGTTCAAGTAAGTCTAAATCTTCTTCAGCTTTTAATTTGTTACATGTGCTTACATTGAACCATAATTATTACCATTATTAAATTCAAGTTTAGACAAATAATTTTACCAACACTTTATAGACATTTACATTAATATTTACTCGACATTGCAGGTTTCAAGTGACGAAGCTATCGAAACTGCTAAGCTAGTTGCTTTGAAAGAAGGATTGCTGGTAAGCTACCTGTTTGCTTTCATATACGTTTCGGCAGTAAACTTTATCTTCTAAGAAATCGCGAATATTGCAGGTAGGGATTTCTTCCGGGGCAGCTGCAGCGGCGGCGATTAAGATAGCAAAGAGGCCTGAAAATGCTGGGAAACTCATTGTTGTAAGTTTGGTTTGCTATAGACATATCATATTATTACGTGGCTGAAATAGTTTAGTCTGTTCATTATAGTTCATACATATAATATTAGATTAATTTTTGAATCTTTCATTTGAATGTTGAACAGGCGGTATTCCCCAGCTTTGGTGAGCGTTATCTATCATCTGTGCTTTTCGATTCGATTAAGCACGAGGCATTGAGTATGACATTTGAGCCATGAGTATCGAGAAATTCAGGATGCACAGCTGGCATCTTTGCGGTGTTTCTGGTGTTAGTGTTTTTTTGCAATGGAAACTTGTAGGCTGACTGAATGGTTTCTGAGTATTGTAAATTGAATAAAGTTGTTGCAGTTTTTTCTGCTTAATGTATTACTAGAGGTTTTTACAATGCATCTATCTGCTTGTTTTTCATTCTCAAGCCTAGTCCGTTTTCAATTTAGATGTTGTTTTAGCGATCATGCCGAAAACAATAAATAAATAAAGTGCAGGAAAATAAACATGCAGTAAAATATATGCGTCTATTCTACAGGGAAATAAATACATATGGGAAAGGGGATATAATGGCCTAGGATGCACGATATCTACAAATAAATACATTACGCGAAGCAAAATAAATCATGATTCCTAACATACATCTAACGTAATCTATCTACCCCTACAAAGGTTAGCACAAAGAATATACCACATCATGAGAGTTTTACAATTGATAAGACCTGAGCAATCTTATGACTATGAGGAAATAAAGGGGTTTCAACACCCTTTTCTTGAAAAATATTAATTTTAGACTCATTATGTTGCTCATTTTATTAGTGAAAATGCTATATGCTATTAGGGAAATTTTCAAAGCCCCTTTATTTGGGGCAAATTTTATAATTGTACTGAAAATGTTTTAAAATTATACTCTTTACGTTACATTTGAAAGCTGCCATTCAATACCAAACTTAAACTTTATATGTCCTGTATAAAAGGACAGTTTCTTCTCAATACTAAACGCGAACTTCAAATCTAAAAATCTCATTCTCGAATTCTCTGTTTTCTCTCAAGCAACTACTAAACACGATCATCAAATCTGAATCACTCAATTTCAAACATCTCTGTTTCCACTCAAATAAAATCACGATTTCTAGACATCTCCACCAAACAAGTATCTGAATTCAATAAAATTGATTTTCAAATTACAAGCATATGTTTGAGAACAATGCGAACTGAAT
>CATIWQ010282628.1:0-12836 GCA_949673415.1 Euphorbia schlechtendalii | reverse complement strand
AGAATTAAGTCGAAGAGGTTCAAGAATTGTTAGACAAGACGAGAAGGGTGGATTCTCAAGTGGGAGAGAGGGTAAAAATGGAAAATAATACTAATTGCTATGACATGTTACATTTCACTTGTTTCTATGTGAGTCAAAGGTCATTCTAATGGTTAAAGGTGATTTTGATCATTATGTTAGTGTACTATTATATAAAGTTTTAAAGTTGATGTATCATTATGTGATTACAATGAAGGTTCACGTACTGTATTAATTTTAAACCAATTAAAATGACAAGCTTTATATTTGGAATGGGCTTATAAATGGGCTTTCAGCACAAATAAAATGATTTCGTTTACAGATAAATTTTTGTCTAGTTAGTACTCCCTTTATTATTTGTGTGCTTTTCTGTAATTTTACCAAAATCAATAAAATATTATAATATATTTATTACACTAACAAAATGATAAATTTTTCTTTTACTTCATTATCTTAAAATTTTCTTTCTTTTATTTATCAATTTATAATTTTTTCAATTCATAATCCTTTTCATAATTAATAGAGAGTAAATTGAAGAAAAAATTATGAAAAAAATGCATTGATAATCTAAAATTAAAAATAAAAAGGAAGAAATAGAATAGTTAAAAGAACATTTAAAAAATGAACGGAGGAAGTAACAGTTTATTAATCCATATATAAGGTTTTCTTCATTATTTAATTTCTGATATATTTTCATTCGATTAATTGAGTATACGCATAACCATTTACAAAAGAAACCAACAATATTAAAAAATTTGGAAATTATGTTGATATAATTCATACTTAAAAAAGCAAAAGAATCCTAATCAGATGCTTCAAATCTCCAATACCAGTATTTTATATAATTATATAAGTAATCGTTTATTAAAATATTCAAATCAAAATTTGGAAAAGATAACCCATTCATGGAACAAACGTCAATGCTTCTCCCTTCGCACAAATTTTTTCAGATCATTTTATTCAATTTCACAATTATTATACTGATATAGATAATATAAATATCATTGTTGCAATTATTATTATTATTATTATTATTATTATTATTATTATTATTATTATTATTATTATTATTATTATTATTCCAATTAAATTTTTTCAAGGATCAAAACGAGTAACAGTGATTTCTACAGAATAAGCAATTAATCAAATGGTACTAAGGCTTAATTGGTAGATTAATGGACTTTTTTTATGAATAGATTAAAGGAAATTTTATATTATAATGAACCTAACTTAATTCTAATACTAATTTAATTCTCCAACAACTCTGCTTCTAAACTCTAATTATGTTGGAAGGATCTACCGACACAAACAAAAACATATGTTTAATCTTGCCGATGATCTTGTCATGATACTCTTCATCTACACATATCAATATGTGTATTTGGGGCATATTTTATATCAAAATACTTATTTCCGTATATAATTATTCATAAATTATACATTTGAAAATGAAAGGAAATTTGAAGAAGTCAAAACTTGATCTATGATCATCACCATTAAACCTAGTGGATGTACTACCTGAATTAAGTTCAATTCATATGAGAATAATAATATATAAATTACAATTTATTTGGTGTCAAATGTGTATCCAAATTGCACCCTTATCATTAAATCTTAACTAATTTTTTAACTTCTTTTTCTTAAGTTAACACTAACGGGGAAAAACACTACGTACAGGGCCGGCCCGGGGGTGGGCAACGAGTGCGACCGCTCAGGGCCCATAGCCGGAAAGGGCCCCCAAAATTAGTAGTTTTTGATAATTTAGTAGTTAATGTTACAAAGATAAAAATTAACAATTATTAATAGTAGATGGATTGGTAAGTATCTTGTCATTGATATGATAGGTCATAGGACCAAACTTTAGTTTCCATAAAAAGAAGATTAATTTTAATTATAATTTTTTACCGATGACCCATTTTATTAGTTTCTATATTATTTTACTCAGGGTTCTCAATTTATCAGGACCGGGTCTGACTACATACTAATGGTTCAATTAATACATTCGCAAAGAATGAGTAGGAATAATCATAGAACAAGTCCTAACCCCTTCAAATCCCTTTTTATAAAAAAAAAGACACATAATGTATAATGTAAGAAGAAGAATAATATTGGATTATTGTTTACAACCAGAGTATTTATATGTTGTAATAATTTAAATGGGAAAGAAATTCTACATTATCTTAACATTGAATTAATTTTTGTAATTTTTTCTTACAAAAAAGAAGAAGAAGTTTAAATATGATGAGAAATGGTTAGAGGGGGGGAAATGAAAGACCACCTAAAAGAAATCGTTTTTCAACATTCAAAGTTGCAGATGTTGACCTATCACTCTTTATTGTTGACCAGACCTCATCTAACCAACTTCATTTAACTATACGTATATTCTCTATACCAACCTAAGTCATGGAGTTTCTGTTTCATATGGTTGGACATACATACATACATTATCAATGAAATGCATTCAAGTTTCAGGATTTGTAGTCTTTATCCAAATATCATTTCATTGAATTTTTTCATTAGAAATTCTTAAGCGCAACAAATGTTAGTGGAAGGAAAAACAAAAAATGAGAGAAAATTTGAAAAGAGAAAAGTTGACACATGTTTGAAACTAAAAAAAAAACATAAATACTACATCAATATTAAATTTGGAATTCCATGTTTTAAGCCATGATTTCTGTGGCAATACCTCAATCACCGCCAAAGATGAGGTAATTCATTCAAATATTTTACTTGATCCAAGTTCTACCCACCTAGGGATGGTAATGGACCGGATCTGAACCCATGTTTTCATCATTTCAAGACCGGTACAAGCATCATCTACCTTGCGTCAACCTTGAAATTATGATTATATGAGTCCAGATCAGATCCAGATTCGGCCCATTGCCAAACCCACCGATGTAAAATAATACTAGTGATATAGGAAATAGTAAATAGATATGTATCATCTACATATAATATCAATAAATTATAACAATTGGTGAAGTTTTTTAACTCCTTTTAAAATTAGATGTTGAATTTAATGTCTTCAACTCTAAATTTCGTAATTATTTTTATACTATAAATTCACGATGTAGTCTATTTTTATTTTTATCAAAGTTAACCTAATTTTATTATTTATCTCAAGTGAATCAATTATCAGATCACTCGTCAAATGATGACAAGGGACAAAGTAAAGTTAATTAAACAAAGCTACCATGAAAAATTCATAAATAAAGTATTTTAATATATTTTTTAAAAACTTGATGGAATGGACTAAGCCGGTAGGGATTGAAATTTGATTATTTTAAAAAAACAACTGAGCTTGATCGATTTTCATAATTTTAGATGGGTTTGGTACATTAGTTCTTTTTTGATACGTCAACTAGATTATGCTTGAACAACACATTTTAGTTATTCATACTATTTTATTAAGAATTGTGTAACTTTTTTTTAAAAATCAAACTTTTAATACTCCTAAAAAAAATTGATAATAAAACATTTTCAGAAAACACTTTATTATAGCAAAATTAATTTTTGGCGCACAACAAAATGATGGTACCACTAGTAGAAAACCATGTTGGACCACTTTTATGACTTCGGTCTTGGACTTTTGCACGCACGGTCCAAGTTCACTGTGGTCCCCCCCCTTCTCCCTGTCCAAATTTATATTTGATCACGCGTACTTGATTTGTTTAATTATACGTTTCCCTTTATTTTTATTTGTTATGTATTAATAATTAGCTTAAGTTTTTTTATATAAAAATTTAATTTGTTAGTAGTTAATTAATTATCAAAATTATGCAAAAATATGATAGATTCGTATAATCGAAGAAGTGTTCATACCCTAATTTACATTTTATTTTTTATGTTAAATTAATTTATTATTTTGTATATCATACTTTATATTTTAAATTATTGAAACTAATAATATTGTTGAACCCCGACTGATCCATCAACCCTTGATTTTTTTTCTTCATCGATTTAAGGGACGGGTCAGATTTGACAATCATATTTTATTAATTTAGCTTCTTTTTAAATTTTTATTCTTTTTGTTTCCAATTAAAGTACAATATTTAAATAAAAAGCAGTATTTTAGTTAAAATATACTAATTGGTTTTGTTTCGTATTATTTGTTTTTACGTGCTAATTAACATCTAACACTATTGTTAACTCAATAATCTAAAACAAATGTACTTCAGCAAATGCCAATATTAGTAACGAAACAAGCACTCACCATGGACCTCCTGCCGAAGCTAGTCCAAAATTTCCTTCTCAACCTCCAAGACAATTCAATTCACTGAGAAGCCAGCCAAATCGTAAGCTCGCATTAATAGCATCCTTTAGTAGATAGTGAATTCCAAGTATCTTTAGTAACTTGTAAATTTTAAGTTTAAGTGGCATGTGAAGTAGAAGTTATTTTGATTAGACCTGTTCGTTAGGGGGGGGGGGGGCGGGCCGGTTTTTTTACAAAAAACGCTAACCCAAGCCTGGCCCAAGCCCATACTTTAGAACTTCGGGCTCGGGCCGGGTTTACAAGATTATTCCCAAGCCCATGAATATTTTTTTGTTATAAATTTTTTTATTAAACTACGTTAAAAAAATTTAAAGTAGATATGTTTAAATTTTTAATATAATTGCATTGTTTACTTAAAATCTTTAATATTTAGTAACATTTATTGTAATCAAATATACAAATTTAATAGGATAAAATATAGGAACTTAAAATAATTATAAATTTAATGTATAAATATATAATAAATAAATAAATTACTCATCGGGCCGGGTTCGGGCCGGGCTTGGGTATTTATATAAAAACCAAGCCCGGCCCATAAATCTTCGAGCTTCGACGGGGCTCGGGCCGGGCTTTTTTAAAAAACGGGTGTCCAAACCCGGCCCGTTGAAGCGGGCTCGGGCCGGGCCGGACGGATACCCCGGTCCTCGAACAAGTATAATTTTGAAGATGTGTCATTAGACTTAAAAATAGAAAATATCTATTTACAAGATAAGAATATTAGATTGTTTATTTCATTTTAAATTGTATTTCGATGACACATCATTCTATTTGGTTGTTTACATTTAGAAAATTAAATAGACATTGTCTATAATTTGAGGCAACACATAATGACACATCATATAAGGAAGATGAGCTAGACAAACTACAAAAGATGAATTTTCTAATTGATTATCTATTCCTTTCTAAGTGTTAAGACATTTTGTGGAATAGAAATTCCTTTAGATGATGTGGCAATAATCTTGAAATTAGACAATATCTATTTATAAGATAAGAATAGTAGATTGTTTATTTAATTTTAGATCATCTCCAATGTTTGTCTATTTAACTATGTTTCTTTTTTAACTTAAAAAAACTACTCTATTCATCTCTCCGAGCTGATGTGACACTCCAAATTTTGAAGATTGTCTATTTGATTGTCCACAAATAGTTAACCAAATAGACTTGATGACTCTTCAATTAAATATTATTTTAATACTCAATTGGTTTGGTTTTTATTATTTAATTTGAAAAAATATAATTAAAGATCTAATAGACAATTAGAATCCACAATCTATTGTGGTAAATTTACAAAATATCAAATCCATTTATCCTTGTTATTAATTTGGATGTCTATTCCATATGTCACCTAAATGTCTACTAACTATGTCTATTTGTGGACGATCAAATAGACAATCTTCAAAATTTAGAGTGCCACATCAACCTGGATAGATAAATAGATTAGCCATTGTAGAGTTTTTTTAGTTACAAGTCTATTTATGCCCATGTGTCAAGAAACATAGTAAAATAGATAAACTATAAGAGATGCTATTAAATTTTATTTATCATAGACAATGTCGATTTTGTTGTCTACATCTACACAATCAAATAAACATTGTCTACGATCTGAGATGACACATAGTGCCACATCATATAGGGAAGATGGGATATAATAGATATTAAAAAGGCATTTTCAAATTGATTGTCTATTCCTTCCAATGTGTAAAGATAATTTGTGAAAATTTGTAAAAGGTTTAATGCATCATTAGGTACCTGAACTTATCCCAAAAAACCTATTACCCTCCTGAACTTTAAAATGACCCCATAGCTCCCTCAACTTTCAAAAAATGCACCATTTTGCTCTCTCTATGCCACGTGTCATCTTCTGGTTGGTTTTGACTTTTCAAATATGTAATTTTTCTGATTTTCTCCCTCCAATCAGAAGTTGACACGTGACACTGAGGGAGTAAAGTGGTGCACTTTTTGAAAAGTTGAGGGAGCTACGGGGTCACTTTGAAAGTTCAGGAGGCAGTAGATTTTTTAAGACAAGTTCAGGTATCCAGTGGTGCATTAAACCTTTGTGAAATGAAAATTCACATTGATTACATGTCATTATATTAAAATTGTATAATTAAATAATAATAAAAAATGTAATCACAAATTAAATTAAAATATTCAATGTTTCATATTAAAATATTAATTTATTTGATAAATTAGCATTTCATTTGATTGTCAAGATTTAAAAGATCAAATAGATCATATTCAATATTTATTATGTCACATCACATATATGATAGTAAAAATATACAAATTAGTGTATATTAAAATTTTAATTAATTATCTATTTTTATTTATATGTCAAGATTATTATTAAAATAGACAATACATAAAAATGATCTGACACCTGCAAATTATACGTGTGGTATAAAAAATTTGTCCATCAACCACTGGCCAGTTTAGGAGATAATTTAGATTTTAAAATTTTTCGGCAGTATTCGTTACTTTATGTAGTTTACTTTAAACATTTTTTTTTTTCACATTTTGATATGATACATTTTTATAATATGAATACCAACCTTTGAAAATGATCGATAAAAAATTAATCTAACAAAATTTAAGCTAACAAAATTTAAGCTAACAAGTTCAAAATTTAAGCTATAATGTTTAATATTTAATTGACATGTTTTATTTTGTAAAAATATTCAATCCGATATAGTGAAAAAAATTTAATTTGTTTTATTTATATTTTATATATAATAACTATTTTGAAGTATTTTTTGCATAATGGATTTTTAAACTTGATTATAATTAATCTTACTAAATAATGAATACATAATATGCAGGATTTAAATATATTTTCAATTTTTTTATTTAGTATTCCAGAAAAAATTTAAACTCTTGTTTGTTGTTTCATAAAAATACTTGAAAATGACATCATGAATTAAATCAACAACGATGAAATCTTGTATGTCTGTATTGTCTGAAGAACATGTCTAATAGTAATAGAGGATAAGCTCATAAATCTATCATATAAGGATCACTTGGGGCTTGCTTTCTCATATGCTATCATCAAAACCCAAATTTCATGTGTAGATTTTGACATTATGAAATTAATGTCAAACATATCCTAACTAATTATTTAATATTAAAAATTAAAATCTTTTGTTTAAAGATTAAAATATGTTATTTTATTGAAAGTTTGTGGGTTATAAGAGTTTTTCAATACGGCACATGGTAAAATAATCCCTTACAGTAGACCTGTTCGCGGGTCGGGACATCCGTCCGGCCCGAGCCCACTTCGACGGATATATATGACTTGGATATTCATTTTTTTAAAAAGTCCGGTTCAAGTCCGTCAAAACCCGAAGTTTCATGGACCAAGTTTGGTTTTTATATAAATACCCAAGCCTGGTCGGGATCAGACCTGACGAATAAACTTAATTATTTTTTATATATTTGTACATTAAATTTATAATAAATAAAATATTTTATATTTTATCCTATTAAATTTGCATACTCAATTACAATAAATGTTACAAAATATTAAAAATTTAATTAAACAAAGCAACTGTGTTCCAAAGCTTATTTTATATATCACTTCTATTTAGTTTAATAAAAAAAATTTATAATAAAAAGACATTCAAGAACTTGGACGAGTTTGGGAATGACATTGCAAGTCCGGTCCTAACCCGAAATTCAAAAGTAAGAGTTTGGATAAACGTTTTTAATAAAAAAAACCCGTCAAATCCAACTTGAACTTGAACCCGACCCACAATGAACAAGTCTACCCAGGAGCAAGTCCAATGATTCCTCATTTTTAAGAATTCTTCAAAATGAGGAATGGTCAAATCCAAGCATTACCCATGTGATATATCCTCAAAATGGGATGCTTCATATGCGAGGAACCCCAAAATAAGATATGATCATTATATTAATAAACATTTTTAGTTTTGTTTTATTTTAATTTGTTTAATATTTTTTTGATTATTAAGAATAGATTTGATATAAAGAAATTAATATAATAATAACAAAATAATATTATTTCATGAGAATTTGAAATGAGGAATGAAAAATACTAAAGATGGGAATTGAAGTAAAAATATTATAAATCTTATAAAATGGAATTCGGGGAAGACGATGAAAATGGTTTGACCTGCTATAACAGCCACGAGACTGTTCATTGAATTCAACCATGGTTATATCTTTCACTTCACACTGAGTTAAATCATTCTCTATCTAGCATGGTTGTATATTAGCTGTCATTAACAGTAATTTTACACAATTACGGCAATATTTAATTTAAGAATGTCTTTTTCACTTAAGAAAAAACCCTTCCTTTTCTTTTCTGATTTTGTTTTCAGACACCATTATATAATCAAACTGCCAATTGCCTCTTCGGCTCCCCCTCTCTCTGTCTTGTCTTTTCAAATTCCTTTCTCTCTTTTCTTTGCTTCACTTTTCACTTCCTCCAATCAACCCCTCTATTACCGTTGTACTTTAGTGTCACTCACAAGTCTGATTTTTACTTCTTGGCCTTATTTTTGTTAATTAGAGGCGTGGATTGAATTTGATTCTCTGTCTATTCTACTTTTCTTAGCTCTGAACAGATTTCACTTACTACCCGTAAAAGTTTTCAACTTCCAAAACGCAACAACGGACAAGTTTTGCATAAAGTTTTTGCCTTTTTCTTCTGTAGAGTGGGCAATTAACTTAAAAATACTGATATTCTTCTCTTGGGGTTCTTTCATTTTTCCCCAAAAGCTTTAATTTAAGCCATTTTTGTTGAATTCGACAAATTTTTTATATGGGTTTCTCTCGGTTCTCTCTCTAAAGCTTCAAGATTTCATTTTTTCAGCTCCTCTGCAAATGCATTTTTTGGTTCATTTGGTGAGTTCTAAGGGTTGCAGCTTTTTCTTTTAAATTTATTTGATTTCTTATTTTTGTGATCTAAATGCTAATCAAATTTGTTTGCTTCTTTGTTTCTGCTTCTGGGTTATTGTGGATTTAGATGCATGTACGAATATATGTATGGTGTGAAAACTTGAGTAGTTTGAGTTGCTTTATTTTCAATCTAAGATGATGGATGATGTTTGTCCTATAATTAAATAGGAAAAGATGGGTTTATCATATCAGCAAATTGAATGCATCAATGTTCCGTTCACGCATGATAAAAAAATTTAAAATTTGGGCCCACTCGAGATCTTTTATTGAATTTGAGTTTGTTCTCAATGACAGTGACGCAATTTCTGCTTTTGTTTGTGTTCTTCAAAACTTTTTATATTATTAATTATATGTTTTTGGTTAAGGATTTCCCAGGATATATGCAAATGATTCCATGCACTTTAGTTAGCAAATTGCTTTGTTTGTTTATGTGATTAGGAGAACTTATTTCTGTATCTAAGCATACAATATTTCAATTAAGATATAAATTTAAGTATGCAGCTGAATTTGGTGGAATTTAGAGGCTTAAATTATTGAAATCTTGAGCTTGTAAAACGGTGTTTGTTTAGTTGTTTAAGATGTATACATCAATAATAATTTATATGATTTGTTTTGCAGCAGTTTCGTGTACGTTATTAAAATAATAATTTATGGCGTGATGAGTCAGTTATATTGCAGCAGGTCCTTATTGTATGATCTACCTTAGATGTTTCCCTTAATCATTTTTTATTCCTATAATTAAACTTTTTCTGCTATCTGTGACAATGATAATGCATTATTTCAATCTTTTGGCTCTGAAGATGAAAGATTGATCTGTGATTTTTAATCACCCTTTGAAATAGCAATCCAAGCCCCCAAAATAGAAGTAAGCTTGCCGAAATCTTCGCTTTCAAGACCTATTAAACTTGCTATTATGGTTTGTTAGAGCTGATGTTGAGATGCTTTTAATAAGTTCACAAGTTCAGATTTTTTAAGTAGAAGCCTTTAGTAACAGGGGGCAGTTAGTTAGTTACAGCATTTAGAGAGGATTAAACACGCTGGTTTTCTGCTCTTGTTTGTGTCACTTGGGAATTAGCTTCATAAGCCATATTTATGTGCAGGGAGAGTAAAATATAGAAGAAAAAAGATGATGGAAAACAAAAGAAGTCCGTGCTCTGTTCAACTTCTCGCTACCAAACGACATAAAGCTAACGACCTTTCTTTATCTACAAAGGTTTTTCCCGCAAATTACCTTTTCATTCATGCTTTCATTTTTTTATCTCTTCTGCTAGATATATGTTCCTTACAATGCTCTCAAATTTTTCAAGAAATGGATAGCGCTGGATTGCGTTCACTTGAAATAAAATTTTTCTCTGTCGTTGATTTGGTTATAGGAGAGGAAACAGAAGGTGGGTGAAAAAATTGTAGCTCTTCAGCAGCTTGTTTCACCATATGGCAAGGTACTTACAATTACATTAATCTTGTTCTTTCATGTAGAACTGTGTTTCATCGCAAATAATTTTTGGTCTTATTTCACTAGTTGTATTCTGTTTCTTTCGTGTATATCCGTTTTATAACTTTGTTGTTCTTTACAGACTGATACTGCTTCAGTTCTGTTGGAGGCGATGGAATACATTCAATTTCTTCATGAACAAGTGAAGGTTTTTGCTATTTCTACTTGTTTGGTTGGTTTGACTATCAACATATATTGACTTTGATCGCTCAGCATTTTCAACGGTTTGTTTCAGGTCTTGAGTGCTCCGTACCTCCAAGGTTCAATGGCAGCACAGATGCAGGTAAAATGAAATTACGCAATTCAAAATGCTGCAATTTAAATTACAGAATTGAAGTTGTTCACATTCCGAAAATCTAATCGATTGTTGTTTGGGCAGGAGTTGGAACATGGCAGTCTGCGGAAAAAAGGGTTATGTCTGGTCCCCGTAACTTGTATGGTCGGAGTCGATCGTAGCAACGGTGCGGATCTCTGGGCCCCCATCAAAACATCCTCTTCTCCCAATTTTGAAAATGCTGTTTAACCAATTTTACTCAACACTAATTTGCAACTAAGAATTTGATTTTGGTGATGCTATGAGTATTAGCGCCAAGCAAGAAGCAATGAACTGTGGCCTAAAAAAATGATGCGGCCATATTCTAGGAGGGGCGGGGTATAAGTGTAAGTATTTCTTTTAATTGGGCATAAGTGTATATTTGTGTAACAATCCTAACTAAGGGTTAATGAATTTATATGGGATAGGCTCTTTGGTATACTTAGTGCTGCCAATTTAACTTTAGTTTAGTCCAATAATATTAGACAACTATGATGGTTGGTTAAATTCATGGGAAATTATCAAACATGGGCTGGATTATGTTTACTGTTTTCAATTCATTTGTTTCCTAATTACTATTAGGGATCTTCATGTTTCAGTTTAACACAAATACTTGTTTTCCCTTCTCCTTCTCACAGTCCTACTGTTACAATTCTCTTTCTCACGTTCCTTTTCTCCAAAGCTGCTTTGGTGGTTTCTCTCCTTAACCCTCAACGATTTGTTTCTTCCATCACTCTTACCTTTAAAGTTTCAATTAACCGCCATGATTTGTTTCCTCAACAATTGGTTTCTCTCACGTTCTATAGACCGTCAACTATCTCTCCCATGATTTAGCGTATTTTGCTATTACTCCTCCATTAAAAGCTTTGATAGATTGCGATTTCCATCAGGTAACGAAGCCACTTCTCTGCTTCCCATTGCCTTGTTGGCGATTTGTAATATTTCATGCATCTGGAAATCGAAGAAACAAGGTAACATTCCAAATGCTTGAAATAAGGGTGGCTGCTGCAATTGAAAGGTTCACAGATTAATAAGAGCGATGGGTTAGTGACTTGAATGTTTCCAAATGATCAATATTTTGTTTTTATCATATAATTGTGTTTGTTGGGGCTATGAACTGTTGGAAATTAATTTATTATAAACACTCGAGGACTAAGCTTGATGATAATAGTTCAACCTTTCACATAAAACTTGATTTTGAGGTTGATTTGCCTTTGATTATCAATTCAAAAGCTCACACTTTCCTTCATGTCACTGCTGGTGCTTTTGATTATAAAAATTATAACCTGTTTGCACTTGCAAACATTGTCTATATGCTCTACTACTTTGGTGAGATTTTGATATCTAGCTTTAGAAGGTGTTTGTTGAATCTTGCCGAATTGACGCTTGAAAGGGCAACTTTTTGGATGAGATTGAATTGAAATTAATGAACGTGTTCAATTACAAGTGTCATTCATTTCTCTTGAAATTACACATGTATTAAATCTTTTTCACCTTCAATTTATTTAGATAATGTTATGAAAGTCACATGTGGGGTCACCGAAAGTTGTTTTTTCGGGGGCCATCACCGAAAATAACCGAAAGCCACCGAAAGTTGATTTTTTGGAGCCACCGAAAGTTGTTTTGTCTCTATGCTTCAACATTTCATTATAAATAGGATGAATTGCAAAGCAAATGAGCATCACAAATTTGAGAGCTTGAGAGCATTTGGAGAGTTAGAGAAAAATTAGTAGAGAGGAAGATCAAAAACGGGTCAAGCAAAAATTAAGTCTAGTAATTTTTGCGCCTTTGATTACATCTATTAAGGGTTTTCTTTAAGAGAA
>CATIWQ010282623.1:0-15003 GCA_949673415.1 Euphorbia schlechtendalii | reverse complement strand
TGAATGTTTTATTATTTCGCAATACGTGAACTATGCATTTAACTTCAAAACGACATAAGTGCGAATATGCACAATTAAAAGAAAACGGTTTTCTGTAGATGTAATATTTTGTGATCACATAAGAAATAAGCAACTTATCCCGGACCCGAATCTCTGTGTCTTGGTGGGCCATCCCCCGGACGTTAAGCCTCACAGGACTTTAATTCCTAGAAAGAGCTAATCCAGGTGGCGACTCCACACTGAGAGACGGCGGATTCGGGTTCGAACCGATCTTAAACGTTTTCGCCTTTTTCTCTTTCAAACCTTTTTCCGGGTCCCAAACCCGGTGCTTACCTTCATCTGTTTTCAAACACCCCGGTGGACCGCGCCTATGATTTCCCGCGCGCTCTCGGCCCACCGCTCCGTGTCGCCCGCTCACACATAGTACTTAAACATTTTGGAAATATCAAACATATTAGGATAGTGAAATTAATTGAGTACTAAGTATACTCTTAATTAATGAAGCTGACTTGAGTTTGTTTAAGGAAAACTAACTCACTTTGCTTAGTAATTAATTAAGTTACGCCTTTGAGGGGGAAAAGCTAAGTCTGTGCTGAGTACTACGTAGTTTAGAAGAATATCAACTCAGTTGTGTTAAGTTAGCTTTTATTGATTAAAAGCTGAATTCATTGACACTTAGAGAATTAAATGACACCTGTGATGTAGAAGTCTTCTATGATAAACGAATATTCTTTCAATGCTTTTCAGGTTAAAAAGCGCTGAAATTAATGAAGATTTCCAATGGTCCTCACAATTCAAAAAGATGTCAGTACGGAATGTTGGAGATTCTTCACTAGAGTGTAAGACAAAATGAATCCTCTGACATGCGCCATTTTCTCAGTGTCTCTGTGCATCTCTCCAAGCGTCAGCAATATCAACTAATCACAAGACTCTATGTTGCATTTCGTGCGCCTCTCTCTCAATCCGTTTTGCTTGAAGATAAACGAGAATTTTCAATGGGATTTTATCACGCCTCAACGTTCAAATTTTTATCTCTAAACATCCTAGAATCTGTCTCCAACAGTGAGATTCGAAAGATATGAAGAGAAGAGAAGAGAAGTTGAAGAACTGCAAGGATGAAAAGTTTGCAATGGCTACTTCGCAAAGCTTCAAGTATATATAGAAGACTGAAGTAGATGTTCAAACTTGGTGAATCACCTCGAATTTCTTTAAGAGCTGAAACTTTGCAAAAATACTCCCAGCTTCAAGAAATTCAAAATTCAAGCAATTATAGTCATTTTAAATATGTTTATAATAAAGAGAATCAATTACTTTGATTTAACATTGTAAGGATTCAATATTTTATAAGTTGAATTCAGTCCACACTTTCATTTCAAATCTGAGTGTCAGTTTGGGAAAGGTACACAAATTGAGTTGAGTGGTTGTTAGAAAGAAAGGTACTTTCTGTAAAACTATATCTACTTGCTATAAAGGCTGCTCCGCTTAAGTAAGGAACTAACACTAGTGGATTAAAGCTCGACGAAGGAATCCGGGGACTAGAGGTAGGTTCGTGGCCAAACCAGGATAAAATCAGGTGTTAAAGTTCTAAGCTTTCGGTTTAGCTTTTATTGCACCCAGCTCATTCATCATTCTTTCATTTGTTAAGTATTTTTCTTGAAAAACCGATCTGAGTTGAGTAGAGTACTCAACGAAAGATTGAAGATAAATTGTGCCAGCGAAGCTGAGCAGTTTCTAAGTTTTTATACCAACTAAGCGTGCATCTAAAGATTTAACTTGGTTAAATATTTTTCATAAATCTTACAAGTAGTAAAGATTTGCATTCACCCCCCCCCTCTACAGTTGTTTACAAGCTATCTAAGGACCAACAGTGTCCACTGGGATAAAATACCATTACCCCTTAGATAATCTTGAAACTCTTGGCTTGAGTATTCACCGCCTCAATCAGATCGAAAGGTCTTGATACTTTTTTCCAAGTTGTTTCACAAGTTCGGTTTTCAACTTTTTAAATTTCTCAAAACTTTCAGACTTATGCCTCATTAGGTAGAAATAACCAGATAGTGAGCAATCATCGATAAAATTTATGAAGTAGACGAAATCCTCTTGTGTCTTAACACTCATTGGACTACATACATCAGAGTGTATTATATCCAAAGTACTTGAGGTATGATGACCCTTTCCTTTGAAAGTTTTCTTAGTCATCTTCCCCTTTAAACAAGATTCGCGCGCCCCATAGGATGTCCATTCCATCGGGCCCAAGTCACCACATTTGTGTAACTTAGTTAAGCGAGTTTCATTCATATGGCCTGGACGACAATGCCAAAAGTATGAAGATTTCTCATTATCTAATGTCCATTTCTTAATAATGTTCATATTTAGAATTTCAGTTTTAGTATCTAGAACTAAATGTCATCAACACATATTCCACAAGCATAAAGAACATTATCGCGTCGAATTTGACAATTATTATTAGAAAATAAAATCTTAAATCCATCTATTGCTAAACATGTAATAGAAATAGTATTATTAGTGATAGCAGGAATATAATAGTAATTGTTCAAAACTAAAACAATGTCACTAGGCAATCGAAGGTTAAATGTCCCTACATCTATTGGAGCGACCCATGCTCCATTTCCAACTCTTACATCCATTTCCCACTTTGCAAGCCTCTTACTATTCCGCAACACCTCCACAAAAGTACATGTATGAGTACCACAACCAGTATCCAATACCCATGTAGATTCATAAGAAACTATAAAGAAACTCTCTATCATGAACATACCTGAAGTAGATGTCTCACTTGGCTTCTTCTTCACTTGTTTAGAAATCTGAGCTTTTAACTCACATTTCATTTCGACATTTTTCATGAGTCTTCTCATGACCTTGAAAGCCTTTCTTATCTTTCAATCCTCAGCAACAAGTTAATTTTCAAATTTATTTCTAAATTAAATATTATAATGTTCAGGTCTACAATCTTGGAAAAATTACAGTAATCCTCGATATCATAGAAATTTGTTTTGATACCATGATACCTTTTCGATAGACCTTTCAATACAATTTATTTCAAGGCTTTGTGATCATAAATAACTCCCATTTTCCTTAACTGTTCAAAGTTATCATAAACAGTCACGGAAAACTCAACTACTAAGGTGTCAACCCTAGGCTTGCAGATAGCATGAATCTTTCAGGTCATCCATCAGTCATGGCAAACTCAACTACTAAGGTTTCACCCAAGTATAGACTCCAAGTCTAAGTCTTTGCATAGATCCTTGTACCTTGGAAGCATTGCATTGACCATGAAATTCTTTACGAAATCACAATCCTTTTTATGCTTCATGTGCTCATCTATTTGATAAATGAAAGGATCTTCACCAAGGAGTTCGGGATATGGATTATCCAGCACATAATCAAGACCAAGGCTTTTTAGGAACCTCATCACATTCTCGAACCACTCATGAAAATTGTCTCCTTTATAAACTTTATTGCCAATGAATGCTTATCAGTTTTAGTGTTCATATTCAACCTAGATATAAGATAGAAATTGTTCAGACATTAGTACATGTACATGCATTTAATATAAATTCTTTTAATTAAATACATAATTTCTACTATTTTCATCGACATTCAAATAGCCCCTTCTATTTGAATTCGTGAAATTTGGTCCAACCAATTTTCCTTAGTAGGTAGCATCCATAGCCATTCATCATGACCCCCGCTATAGTAGGTCAAGCCATAACAACACAACCATGTTTGGAACCCATCCATTTGCATTCCATGTAATTGCTAATCCATTTGAGTTCTCATTCTCGAGACTTGTGTGCTTAATTATATGACTCATTAAATATGTCTCCAACTAGGCATTAGCTCCACTAACATGGACAACTAACCCATTTTGGTTAAGGCATTAACCCCATCTAATCTCATGACTAAACACATGTTAAGGAAAGCATGTTGTACATGTCCTTACATCTGTTAATAAGGTTATCCCACTACTTATGATGGGAAGACTATTTAGCGCCTTAATATTATTGTAGGAATTTTATTAGTGCAGCTGGTCTTGCCCTAGTCTAGGTCTTATACGCTGGATATGATTATGATAACAATAATTCTGGGTTATTTGGAATTATTAATCAAAGGGAACATGCTCAAGACCGGTACATCATGATCATTACATTATGCCAAGACTCCACATATCATGCAAAACAAATAAGGTCCATGTTTAAGTTCTTGCACCTATGTCTATAATTTTTAATTTAACAACTTAAAATATGAATATAAAAACATATGCGAAATCCAATTCCCATACTCAAAATAAACTAAGTCGTAGAAGTCCCTTGGGTACGCTTGAACCTAATCCTTGCTAAAATAAGCAGACAAGTCCAATCCTTGCCAAAATAACCACGGGCACTTCAATTTATTTTACCATAGATAATTATGATTTAAAAATTTCATTCTTTTAATAGAGTGAAGTGCTAGACGACCCTCAATTTAAAGCATTTATACGTGTGATAAAACATTGTTAATTTATATGATAATCACCTATACTAAGTTTGAGCAAAACCTTAATCTAGTTATCACAACATTTTCTATAAAAGGAATTGAACCCTAAGTCATGAATAACATACTTTAATCAGTTCCTAGGAAATATCATTTCAACATAGTATCATCAATCATGCATAGTATAAGATAAGCTTTGATACCATTGCTGGTTAATTAGGACAATTATTGAGCATGCACACTTGTAAGGAAAACTTTCAAAACTTAAAATTAATTCTAAAGGAACTTCTAAGCATGTCATGATTGATATAATCTAAGTTGAAACGTTCCATAGATGCTCATAGGTTTATTAAACTTAATAAAAGAAACCTAGCATCTAAGTTATGAGCATTACCGGTTGATGTGTGCCTTTCCCTTTGGTGCGGCGCACCTTAGAACAATCAGACAACACTTTATTAGCACAAGTCTCCAAACTAGGAAGGTCTCTATGATTAGTCCAAACAAGTTCCAGCCGACCAAACCTCGTGTAGAGGAAGAACTCGTTAGTTGATAGACAGCTGCAAAACCGCTCATAAACCATCACGAAAATATAACTTAGAAGGCTCTCTTTAAAATATGAATGACCATTAAAAAGAATTCTTACGATGAAGAGAAACTCGTGGAGGATCTCGCAAAAATATTGCGAAGAAAATATGTCAAAACTCATAAGGAAGGCTGAGTTGAAGTGAGAAATAAAGGAGTAGGAGGAGGCTATTTATAGGGAGAAGGGGAGCTTAAAGCTCCCCTTTTTAGGAATGTCGAACAGGGTAAATCCCCATCCAACAAGCAGGTCACATGCATGGAGCCGTAGGCTCTGTAGGTTGACCCGATCACACAAGGTAAGCCTTAATAAGCTTGCCTTGTCCCTTAAGCCCAAGTTACGGGCTTGCTAGCGGGCCTGCTGTCCGCTAGCATGCGCTGGCCTTATACTACTAAATGCTAGTGGCCTACGATCAAAATTTTGCTTGCGGGGCAGCCTCGCAAGCCCCACCCATGAACATCCAGTGTTCATGGGGCCCACTCACAAAGGTAAAAATTTCCTTCCTACGCCCCATGCAATTTTCCCAAAAACTCCTATTTTAAATCCTTTTAATTATTAATTGGTCCAACCAATTAATAATCCATCTAACGATTTTGATTATCTTTATATTCTTTGTATAGATCTAGTCTATAAGTTCTTTAGTTAATCCGGTAAAGACCCAAAGTGTGTGACCTCAGAGGATCTCGAAGTATAGAGCCCCTAGAGGTTAACCTAAACTTGGCTTCCCATCTGAGAACCTTTAGGCTCAATTTTCTAAACTGATATGGAACCCGATAACTCTAGATGATCAAATGGGATTTTAGCAAAGGCGTATGATCCCTTGATACTATAAATGTCACATTCTTCTGACTTGATCCGGTTTTGCAATAGTAACCAATGCAATACACTCCTTCCATCAGGTTAAGTAACTTCCAATTTATTGAGCTTGGATTAAGTGTTAACACATGTAATAGTCCTAGCCATCCTAGAAAATTAGACTTGTTTACAAAGAACACCACTAGTCATAATGTATCAAGATTGACTGGAAACTCGTTCTATCAATCTTATACTCTAATCAGAGGTTTATGAGTGTGTCTCTTCAACAAAAGGCCTTAAGGTACAACTCCCACTATATCACTATATCAAGAGTGATGGATCACATCTTGACTACTCTGCTTACCAGCGAGTGATCATCATTATACCCGTAATAACAATATCATCCTAATTGCTAGGGTATGAATAAGTATGACCCACAATATAGAACTCTTACACAAGGTAACCAATATCTCACGTCTGAGGATACTTGTACTGCTACTACAATAAGATGTGACACTAACACATGGATATAGTTATTTCTGAATGTCTATCTTATAGCGGTTTCCAATGTATTACTCGAATACATTCATGTGTTAACTCAAGGTACCACCTTGAACTCGTGAGATCACATTCTTGGATCTAATCCAAAGAGTAAGTCTTCACATGCTAGTTTGTCCACTTCATTGATGTCCAATCTCAATGAAACTATGACTAGGGATATTTAGACAAATCATAGTAACATGTGTGTGAAGTTATCACACCACATATATCCTCTCATTTTCATGCTATGAAGTAGTAATGGACTTTGTCTTATCAATGCGCATATGTAATAACACATATATATGATACCAGCGAGATACATAATTTAAAAACATTGATAAATATCAAAGATGCCTTTATTATTGATAACAATAATCAGATAATTATTTGTACATTATAACTAATAAAGACATATTACCCTAATTGCTTCTAGGGAATACATCATGTCTAACATAAATTGTAACCATACCACATGTATAGTCTAGGTTGTTCCAAAACCACTTCTATACCATGCTTGCATTGACTTTATGTTTATACCATGTATATTTCACATGCTTAGGTTACATAGAAGCCATTTATACCATATATATCATATCTAAAGTCATGTTTATGCCATGATAGTGTAGGATTACCATGCTTATACCATGTAAATGACATATATGTTCTATGTTTTAACTATATATATGCTACCCTTACATAATGTACTTGAAACGTGTGTTTATACCATGTATATACCATGTTTCTCCCCATATATTATGTTTTTCCATTCACAAGCCATGACCAATTTACATCTATACAATGTTCATACCATACGTAGACCATGTCAATGTTGTGCCAACATCATGTTTAAATTATCTTTACACCGTGATAATGCCATGCATGTTTTCATCCTCATACTTTCATGTTATGCCACCTCACATCTCCCCCATATCCATGTTCCATGAGTATTTCTAGAGTATATGTTGTGTATGAGTTGTATTAACATGTTTGTTATTTTGAACACTACACACATGAGTAATAGTTCGATTCTCAAAGCATCATGATGAATGAACTAACCCTTTGTTTTGCAGCCTTGTTGCATATCATAAATTAAAATTACATACATACAAATTCATAACTCACACCCTCATACACCTAGACATAAACCCACAAGCCAACTCATCTCACACTGGTTTTGTCTTAGCTTGGGAAAGGAGTAACAAACACTTATTTTAATCTATTGAGATGACTTAGTCAGTTTACTTTGATGAAGAAATGTTTGTTTCTTGTAATGAATTAATGAATTCCGTGGTCTTTAGAAATGATATCCAAGAACCTGAGGTAATTTGTGTAAAGAACACCATCATCACTCAATTGCAAGCCACTTGATATGATAGTTGCCAAGGCTAAAGAAATTGGAAAGGAAGTGATTGCGCAAGGAGAAGAAGTCCAGTTTATCAATGGAAGAAAGGGAGAATGAGTCCATCCTAAATCTTTTGCTCCTTACTGCCCCCTGTATGATCACAAAATATCATCGTCCGATTAGTTATCTATAAACACCACGATTATTAAAATGAAGGGCTTCCCCGATGAGCATTTGGCCAAAATGTTTAGAACCTCATTATCTGATTCTTCGCTAGTGTGGTATGGAGATTTGCCCAAGGATGTGAAGGTAAGTTGGCCTCGTCTTCTCAGATCTTCAAGGAATAATTTGCTTACAATGAAAGGCCCAGGGTTTCCTTAATGACTTGTTTCAATGATGGTAAGTAGAAGGTGAGCACTTTAGTGAGTACTTTTGAAGATGGATCAGAGTCTAGTTAACTATAAGGCTAAAACTTGATTTCAAAATTCTAGCTTCGATCTTGATAGATTGAGTGCATTCTTACTTTAAGGAGGACTCTTGTAAGCGAGCCAAGGGAAAAAGGAAGGTGAATGAAGCTATGCCATATCAAAAGGATCCCCATGTCATATCTCCATCGAAAGATGCATTGATAGTCCTTCTTCGAAATTGAAAAATCTTGGTTTCATAAGCAATGCCATATCCCACATGACCCCACATTCTGCAAATGCTAAGAACATTCCACATGTATGAAGGCCCCGTACAAACGACTACATTATCCTTCATCTTGAGCCTGCTCCAAGATTTGGAATCTCTCAATCACATAAGGGTCCAAGATCGATAAAATCCCAAAGAAGAAATATGCATATGAAGGAACGTAGTTGTCTGAGAGCTACAAATGACCACACATGATCGTGTTGACCAACTTACTGGTTAATCAAGAAAGTAATTGAATGTACAAATGTTGCAAAGTGGAATTTCAAAACTTAAAATTAACCTATATATCTTCTAAGCATTCCATGATTAATATAATAAAGGTTAAAACGTTCCATAGATGCATGTAGGTTTATAAAGCTTAAAAAAGAAACTTAGCATTTAAGTTTTGAGCATTACCAATTGATGCACGATTTCTCTCTTTTGGTAACGGTGTTCCCTTAGAGTAATTCAACAGAACTTCGTTAGCACAAGCTTCAAAACAAGGAGAGCCTCTATGATTGTTCCACAAGGATCTTCACTGACCAAAACCTCATGGAGGAAGAACCCGTTAGTAAACAGTAGCTGTTAGACCGCTCGAAGATCAACCCAAAAATAAACTTAGAAGGCTCACTTTAGAAAGATCCTTAAAAAGAATTCTTCATTTTTTTGGAGAAACTCGTGGAGGATATGGCACAAGGAATGAAGAGAGAGATGTCGAACTTAGAGAGAAAAGCTAATCCGAAGTTGTGTGTGTAGAGAATAATGAGAGGGAGGACTATATATACGGAAAAGGGTGAGTGTTAGACTCCCCTTCCAACACTAGGTGGGATGGGAATATCCCATCCCATAGTAGCAAGTTAGCCGTGCTGGTTGTAATGACCCGCGGGTTAACCCGCGAGCCTTTAAGCAAGGCAAGCCCTTACCGGCTTGCCTTGCAGCCCATGCTAGAAGGATTGAACTGCAAGACCGCGCAAGCTCTACCATGGGTAGCGCTTGGGGGCTTACCCCGCGCACTAGCAATATGCAAGCTTTTTAGATCGTGGGGCAGCCGCATAGGCCCCACTTTGAACAACTCGTGTTCGTTTGGGGCCTACTCGTAACGGTAAAAAATCCCTTGCTCTACTTTATGTAATATTTCCCTATTATCTCTTTATTCTCATTAATTATTAATTTGGTCCAACCAATTAATAATTTTTCTAATGAATTCGACAACTTATATTTTCAGCATAGACCTAGTCTATAGGTTTTTTACTTAGTTCGATAAAGACCCAAAGGGTGTGATCTCACAAGATCCCTAAGAATAGAGCAACTAGAGGTTAACCAAAACTTTGCTTCCCATCTGGGAACCTTTAGGCTCAATGTTCCAGACTGATATGGAACTCGATAGCTCTAAATAATCAAATGAGCTTTATAGCAAAGGCGTATGATCCCCCGATACTTGGAATGCAAGTGCTTATGGCTTGATCCTGTTCTGCAGTTATAACCAATACAATACACTCCTTCCATCAGGTTAAGTACCATCCAATTTATTGAGCTCGGATTAAGTGTTAGCTCATGTAACAGCCGTAGCTATCTTGGACTCAGACTTGTTCACTGAGAACACCACTCAACCTTTATGTATCAAGATTGACTAGAAAACCCATTCTATCAATCTTATACTCTCATCAGAGGTTTATGAGTGTGTCACTTCAACAAGGGGCCCTAAGGTATGTCTCCCATTATATCACTATATCAGGAGTGATGGATCCCATCTTGACTACTCGGCTTACCAACATGTGATCATCACTATACCCTTAAACATTCTTGTCATCCTGATCGCCAGAGTATGAATAAGTATGAACCAAAGTATAGCAACTCCTACACAAGGTAACCAGTATCTCAGGTCTGAGAATATGTGTACTACTACTACAATAAGACATGACACTAATATATGGATATAGTTATTTCCGAGTGTTTGTCTTATAGCGGTCTCCAATGTATTACCCGAATACATTCATGAGTTAACTCAAGGTACCACCTTCAGTTCTTGAGATAGACTGCTTGGATCTAATCCAAGGAAAAAGCCTACACATGCTAGTCCATCCATTCCATTGATGTCCAGTCTCAATGAAACTATGACTAGGGATATTTAGACTATTCATAGTGACACGTTTGTGCAGTTCTCACATCACATAGCTCCCACTATGTCCTAGCACTTTTATCCTATGAGTAGTCATGGACTTTTGTCTCATCAATGAGCATATGAATATTTAATACCATACATATATGATACTAGCGAGATACATAAATATACAGAAAACATTAATAAGCAACAAAGATACCTTAATTATTATTAATAATAATTTAAAACTGCTTGTACATTGTAATGATATATCGTCCTAATTGCCTCTAGGGCATACATCATGTTTAACTATTTCCCACTTGCACTAGAGCCAATTGCACATGTTCCTCATGCCATACTCGTTAACATGCTGGTCATGTTTAATTTGAGTCAATGGCTTAGTTAGCCCTTCCACTAGATTTTGATCTATCGGGATGTATTATAAATATATATCTTTTTTACTACCATCTCCTGAATAAGATAGTACTTTCAGAGTATATGTTCATTTCTGTAATGATACCGTGGTTCCTTTGCTTGAGGAATAGCCCCATTGTTATCATAATATACTACTATTGGACTTATAATGCTGGACACCACACCGAGATCACCAATAAATCCCTTAAGCAAGATAGCTTGCTTAGCTGCTTCAGAAGTAGCTAAATACTTAGATTCTATGTTTAAATTGGCAGTCGTATCCTGTTTGAAACTTTTCAAATAACTGCCCCTCCGTTTAACAAAAACACATAACCTGATTGGGATTTATAATCATCCTTGTCTAACTGAAAACTCATGTTAGTGTATCCCTTCAAAGTTAGATCACCATCTCCATATACTAAAAACATATCCTCAGTCCAACGTAAGTATTTGAGGATAGTTTTAACGGCTATCGAGTGCTTCCTACCTAGGTTAGATTGAAATCTATTCATGAGGCTCAACGCATGTGAGATGTCTGGCCAAGTGCATACCATAGCATACATGATAGAACCTATAGCTAAGGCAAAGGGTATTCCATTCATGCGTAGTGTCTCCTCTTGTGTTCTCAAACACTTAGATTTAAAAAGGTTAATCCTATGAGACATTGTGAGATAACCCTTTCTTGACTGCTCAAGGTTAAATCTAGCCAAAACCTTGTCTATGTATGTACTTTGCGAAAGACTTAGCAGCCTTCTAGATCTATCTCGGTAGATTTTTATACCAAGTATAAAGGCTGCTCTCCAAGGTCTTTCATGGAGAACTTCTTTGACAACCATGACTTAACTATTTGAAGAAAAGGAATATCATTACCTATTAATAATATATCATCGACATATAATACAAGGAAAACAATCGCGCTCCCACTAGCCTTCTTATATACATAGGGCTCATTAGCATTTGACACAAAACCAATTTCTCGGATTGTCTCGTCAAACCTAATATTCCAACTCCTCGATGCTTGCTTAAGTCCATAAATGGACTTCTACAACTTGCATACCTTTGAGCCATCCTTGGATGTAAAACACTTGGGTTGTGCCATAAACACATCCCTATCTAGATTCCCATTAAGGAATGCTATCTTCACATCCATTTACCAAATCTCATAATAGGCTTTAGCATGGCCAGCGATGAAAAGGTCTCATCATAGTCAATGCCTTCTTTTTTATTGTACCCTTTTACAAACAACCTTGATTTATAAGTAACTATGTTACCGTCTATGTTAGTTTTCTTCTTGAAAACCCACTTGCATCCTATGGGCCTAATCCCTCTTAGAGCATCAATCAAGCTCCAGACTTGATTTTTGTACATGGAGTCCATCTCCGACCTCATGGACGTAAGCTATTTGTCAAATTTTGAGCCTTCCATTGCCTCCTTGTAATTCATGGGCTTATCATCTTCCATAAGGAAGAGATGTTTATCATCAAAGATGAAAAACCTGTATTGCTTAGGGTCGATTGGAGCCTAGCCTGACCTACGCAATGTTGGTGTTATAATAGGCTATTCCATGCTTACACTTTCTTGTGTAACAGGTGTGGGTAAAATTAGTTGATTGCCTGTTTAATCTTCTTGAGTGCTCAGCTCAAAATTTCTCTCACTAGCTTTCGCACATATATGCTCCTTCTCGAGGAATTGTGCATTTCTAGAAACAAGGACTTTTTGTTCCTTGGGATTAAAGAAGGTATACCCTATAGTCTCCTTAGGTTAACCCACAAACAAACACCTTTCAGACTTAGCACCCAGCTTATCTGAACTTGTCCTCTTCACATAAGTAGAACATCGTCAAACTCCTAGGTGAGAAAGAGCGGGTTTCTTACCATACATTAACTCATATGGAGTTTGATCAACTGATTTAGAGGACACTCTATTTTGAATATAAATTGCACTCTCAAGTGCTTAATCCCAAAAGGGTCTGCTGAGTTCTTCTTAGCTAATCATGGATAGAACAATATTGAGTAGGGTTCGATTCTTCCTTTCTGACACTCCATTATGTTGGGGTGTATAAGGAGGTGTCCATTGCAATAAAATACCATTATCCCTTTGATAATCTTAAAAATCTTGGCTTAAGTATTCACCGCCTCAATCAGATTGAAGGGTCTTGATACTTTCCCAAGCTGTTTCTCCACTTCGGTTCTAATCTGTTTGAATTTCTCAAAACTTTTAGACTTATGCCTCATTAAGTACAAATAACCATATCATGAGTAATCATCGATAAAGTTTATGAAGTAGATGAAACCCTCATGTGTCTAACACTCATTGGACCACATACATCGAAATGTATTATTTCCAAAGTACTAGTGGTACGCTGCCCCTTTCCTTTGAAAGGTTTCAGAGTCATCTTCCCCTTTAAACAAGGTTCGCATGCACCATAGGATACCAATTCCATTGGGCCTAAGTCTCCACATTTTTGTAACTTAGTTAAGCGAGTCTCATTTATATGGCCTTGATGATAGTGCCATAAGTATGAGGATTCCTCATTATCTAATCTCGATTTCTTAACAATATTCATATTTAGAATTTTTGTTTTAGTATCTAGAATGTAAATGCCATCCACAGATATTCCACAAGCATAAAGAACTTTATCTCGTTGAATTTGACATTTATTCTTAGCAAAAGTAGGAATATAATAGAAATTATTTAAAACTAAAACTAGGCCACTAGGCAAATGAAGGCTAAATGTCCCTACAGCTGTTGCAGCAACCCGTGCTCCATTTCTAACTCTCAGGTCGATTTCCATCTTTGCAAGCCTCCAACTGTTCCGCAATCCCTCCACAGAAGTACATATATGTATACCACAACCAGTATCTAATACCCAAGTAAAGTCATAGGGAACTATAGAGAAACTCTCTAGTATGAACATAAGTCCAGATATTCGAGCCACAACTATCATCACCTGATGAGCTTGTTTCAAGAGAAACATTTCCTCTCTTCAATTCTAACTTCCCCATGAGCTTTCTTTTGACTTTTAAACCTTTTAGTTTCTTTAACTTAAGGTCCTCAGCATTTGCTTGCTCTTTGAGTTTATTTCTAAACTCAATTTCATAAATCTCGAGCATGTCCATAAGTGGGGTCAAGGTACAATTGGGAGAACACTCCTTGAGCGTCTTCTTAAAAGAATCATATTTATTTGGTAATACCCTTAATACCATTTCCCTCAAAGACTACTCATCATACTCAACTCCCAACTCTTTTAATTTCTCTGACTTGTCATAAATGTTTATAACCAACTCTACTATTAAGGTGTCTCCTTGCAAACAGTTAATCTTCTAAACTTTCCACCGATTTGAGACAATGAATCATGGTTACGAGATCCAACCCTTTATACACTAGTGCGTACTTTGGAAGCATGTGGTCTAACATGAGTTTTGCAACAAAGTCATAGTTTCCCTTGTGCTCCTCATAATCATTCATCTCACATGCAATTCTTTTCGGAATGTTTGGGACTAGGATCAGTCAAAACATCATCTAGGTAGTAGTTCTGAAGAACTCCTCTAAAAGTCTCAAAACCACTCATTGAAGTCAAAACATCATATTTTATGTCAACAAGAGGACTGATGTCAATGTGAGTATTTTCATTAGTGATCATATTCAACCTAGATATAAAATAGAATTTGTTAGACATTAGCATATGTGCATGAAATTAATATAAGATCTTTAATTAAACACATAATTCCTACTATTTTCTTGACATTCAAACAGCCACTTCTATTTTAATTCGAGAAATTTGGTTGAACCAATTTTCCTAAGTAGGTAGCATCCATAGCCACTCATCATGATCCCCACTATCATAGGTCAAGCAACAATAAGACAACAATGGTTGAAAATTGTCCATTTGCATCTCTTGCAATTGCTAATCCATTTGAGTTTTCTTTCTTGAGACGTGCGTACCCGAGTATACGACTCAAATGTGTCTCTAATTTGGCATTAGCTCCAATAATATGGACAACTAACCCATTTTGGTTAAGGCTTTAACCCCATTTAGTCTCATGATAAAACTCATGTTAAGGG
>CATIWQ010282619.1:0-31823 GCA_949673415.1 Euphorbia schlechtendalii | reverse complement strand
ATATATAAAATCTTAACTTTATAATTTTATTTCTATTTGTATATTGTCAAGAGTTATTTTATTTATTGTTCTACTTTGATTGTTGATTAATGTATTTTATGGTCTAATGTTTAATGATTGTTTATCATAAGTTTCTTATGTTATGCGTAAACTATCTATTTATTTGGTATTGAGTACTATTCAAACAAAAAGTTTGTTTTATATTTTTTTCAAAGTATTGATACGAATTAAATTTTATGTTATGAAGCTTCGAATTTTTATGCATTTACTTATTTTAATGGGGAATTGGGGAATCCCTAATCAAGTAATGGGGAAAAATATTTCCCGAAACTCCGATGGGGTTGGAGATGGAGAATGTTTTATCCTTGAAACCTTAATGGGAATGAGAACGAGGAGTTGATTATCCGTCCCATTAAACCCCGCTTTCAACCCTAATTATTAGTGGATCTTAGTTTTTGAAGTGATAAAATGAAGAATGATTGCTGATTATATTCGAATATATTTGTTTACATACGTTAATCATCATATTTTTTTAATGGGATTTCGATCAATTTGTTTACATACCTTAATCATCACATTTTTTTAATGGGATTTCGATCAATCACCATAAAAATTATAAAAAGGTGACATAATAAAAAAAATTATCAGTTATCTTCTTATAAATTGATGAAAAGGACATTCTTCGCCAATCATTATATATATCACAGGTAAATAATTTCGAAATTTTGATTGCAAGTTTTAATGTACATGGTTTTCTTTTTCTATTGTCATTTAGATTCTGTATATGGGAAGCTGTTGTTCTCCGTTTAGTTTCAGATTTATCCTTTATTTAGTGTAACTTTTCTTTTGTCTTTTTTCATTTGTTTGTACTTCCCTTTTTACCAAAAAAAAAAAAAATTAGTCTGTATATTCTATTTAAAAGCAGTTCAAATTTAATAGATGTTTATTATTGGGTGCTTAAGCTGGTGGAACTGTAGATATATTTCTTAGATAATTTACCTCATTATTGTTGTACGAAAAGGTGATTTATTCCGGTCTGTACCTACAATTATGTGGCATGTAAAATAGTATTTTATATAGATGAGATGGTAAGATATAACATTTCAAAAATCTATAAATTGTTTACTTTGAGTTTGAATTGTAAATTTTTCAAATAACATAATATTAAATAATTTACTAAATAGTCTCTCACATAATTACAATGTTACTAATATAATGATTCAATTGTCTATTTGCTTATCTATTTGTGAAAGATCAAATAGACAGTGTTCAAAATTATAGATTACACATCATATTATATAAAGAGTGAAATATTGAAGATTTTAATCAATTATTTATTCATGGTTATGTGTCAAAAAGATTGATAAAATATGACATCAACTTGATGTTAGGCTTCTCAATTGTCAATTGAATTCATGAAAGTTAATTTCTCAACTAATAAAATCAGAACAGTTTAGAGTGTCTAATAAAACGTGTCTTATTAATTTGATTGTATTGTTGTATCATTGTGTAAGATTTCAAAAAAAAAAATTGAGAACATTAAGGGGCTTCAAATGTGTGTTTCCCAAAATTAGACAATAAGGTCTTGTTGGTTTCTAAAATGAAATATTGTTGAAATTTGTTTTTCCTTTGGTTCAAAATTCTGATGGCACAATGAGTAAGATTATACTAATTTTAGGAGGCTATTTTATCATTATTTTCTAAGAAAAACTGAAAACAGAAAAAAGAAAGAAAGAAAACAATGGTAAGCAATGACAACGAGAAAATATAAAAATTTGAAGAAAAATGGAAAAACATAAAAGCTACAATATCAAATTCTTGAAGAAAAAAACGAAACAGAAGAAAGATAAACAGTAATTGGAGAAAAGATGGAGCGTACATAATTAAAATAAAAATAATACAAAATTATGTCAGTATGATGCTAATTACGGAATAACTATTTTAGTATCTTTGTATTTCATTAACCAAACATATATTATATTTTATAAATAAAAACCAACAAGATTGTTTGATTTATCTGAAATATGAATTGTGTAAATAAATAGTAGTTCATTGTATTGTACAGTTTACAAGTGCTTATTACAGAGTTCATGGTTGGAAAACAAAAATCTTATGATAAAAACACTTTGATGCAAGGTGGCAGAGCCATGATTTGGATTTCGGGGGGCACGATTTTGTATAGGTTAATGTAGATGACATTAGACCGATATCAAGCGATAGTAATTTTGGATAAAAGAAATGAATAATACTATCTATGATACTTATACAAGGCGTAATAAGTAAAAAAATTACATAATAATGCGAATTAAAAAAAGTGAAGCATTAACTATGATTAAGCCCCGAGTAATATCATATCAACGAATATGTTCCAAAATTTATAAGAAAAAATAAGTACAGGCAATTTATATTCAAATTGAAGTGTATAGAAATATGAAAATAGTTCTCAAACACTTGTTGAAACATTTTCTAAACAACTTTGCTATTGCAGGAGTAGTAAATGCTATGTATGAATAAGTATCGAAAATTAGGAGTTGTTAAGTTTCTCACACAAATAATTTTTCTCTTTAGAAAAACATACTATTTAAATATTCTAACATGAAACTAAATTTTGGAAAATGGCTACGAAAGTGAAAATGAATTTATTAGAAGAGTTAAAATTTAAAAAACCAGTCACCCAAAATTAGTTAAAAGAGTAGTAAATAATAATATGTTTCTTTCCAAGAAGGTTTATTTTTAATAATAAGATTTTTTTGTAATTTAAGTAAATAAGAAAATCAAAATGAAATAGATGTGCATGGGTAATTGGTCCAAACTTATTTTGAAATAATAAACAAACATCAAAACTGTTTAGCTTCTTCTTCATTGAGCTTTTCATTAAAATAGTCAAGCATGGTGGGGCATAAATTGTGTTCCACCGTTTCCGGCAGAGGGGATGGAGGAGGATTCCAGCGGCTGGTGGGGCACGTGCCCCACCTCCCCCACCTCCCCTCCGCCACTATAGTTAATTCATTAATAAAAAAAATAATGATAGTGATATAAAAAAGTTTAACGATGTTACACAATACATACATGTAAGTCCCAAGAATTAATATACAAAGGATGAGTAAATGAAAAATGGGATCATGGGTTATTTTTCCCATGTTGTTTTATTGCATTATAAAAGGTAGCCAAAAGAATTTTACCAAAGACACTAAAGCTATGTTTTGGTTAAAGCATTTTCAAATAAATTTCATTATAAATATTATTTGTCTAAATGCATGCTTGTGTGTTAATTTGACATCCCTCAAGATTGCATTCACATACATTGGACTTGAAATGGGTCAAAGATGAAAAAGAGTAACCAATATTCAAATTAAATAGGTAATGGTTCAATGTAAAGCAAACGCAAAAATGTCACTTATATTTGATTTGGTTGCATAGAAAGTTGAATAATAACGTGAATGTAATAAATATATGTGATATCAAGATAACCCTACTCCTAGCTAGGCCACCCTAAGCCTACTCCTAGCTAAGCCGCCCTAAGTCTATGTCTATATCTAGGCCTACTTGCTATGTCATCATTACTTTTCCATCTATAAAAGAGAGACTCATTTCCTCCAAAAGATAACTTGAGACTCCCACAAGAGACACACCCACTCTCCTCCATCTTAAGAACTGACTTAAGTATCGGAGAGGTTTCGCCGGAACCCCGGCAAGCCTTGTTTTGTAGGTGCTCGACGAGAATCTCAACGGAGCACGAAAACCTCGAAGAACCCGAAGATCCCACAAAGAATGAAGTCGACAAAAATGCCATTTTTGGGTATCAACATGTAATAAAACAGTATTAACAAGCAGATGTCCAACGACATCACATATCTCACAATGATATATGATATTGTTTATTTTGGACTTAAAACCTTCATGAATTTATTTTTGGGTTTAGCCCTAAAAGGCATCATACCAATGAAAATATTGTTCATGCTTATTATATAAACCAAGAGGTCACCCCTTGATCGATCATCTATTACGTTGGAGGATACACAACTTACATCTAATACTAGCGGTTATGAGGATTACTGGTGATCAAATTGTCCGTACTGCATTTGTTCAAGACTGCATTTGTTCAAGACTTCAAAGATTCATCCACATTATCACCATATCTGGGCTTATAAATAACTAGACCCTAATTGAAAAATTTACGTTTCAAACTAATATTCAAATATTAAATTTTACACATTATCAGCTATTAACTTTTCGTATTGAAGTTGTCATGTGATTTTCAATAAAAATTTAGAATTTATTTAATTGTGTGACGTGATATATTATATATACTTCACCTTTATATAAAGAATTGAATCCTTTATCTGTTGATGTATAAAGATTTGTACATTAAAAATCCAAATCAAAATTCCCTAATAGGAACACTATATTCACAATAGTTTATTAATTGATCTAAATCATACATGTTTAAAGAAATTTAAAACTGATTTTAAATGAAACAACTGTAATCAATATAGCATACATTAATTTATAATCTACATGTATATAACTACTTTGAAAAGATTTTGGCTTTTTTATAAAACTAATCACCATTGTTGATATTTTGGTCTTTTTTTTACATTAAAATAAATAAATTAAGTAATAAGTACTTAAATATTAGTGTTAAATAAATTTAATGGATGATACCATGAAAACACAATCATGGTATAATGAGTGGTTTTGAAATTCATTCTTTGATATGCAAAAAAAATCAATTATCAACCCCTCTAATTATTGTCTTAAATAAAATACAAGGAGACCCTAAACGGCTGCCAAAGTGGCTTCGTTTGTAAGGTCGGGCCTAAATTACCACTAACGTTGGAGCATGACTTTGATATCATTTGTTGCACCAGCTCTCGAAAGCTCATAAACACCACATATCTCATAATAGTATGATATTGTCTACTTCAAGCTCAAAGCACAAACTAATTTTGCTCTTGGAATTAATTCCAAAATATCTCGTACCAATTGAGATTTATCCATGCTTATAAATAAAGATGGTCCCAACTTTGTTGAAAATGTGGGATATTTGTGTCCCAAACAACCACGATAAATAAAATAGTGATTAAAAAATGTCTTGCGATTATATGAATGCCCCAACATTAGTGGTAATCAGGTCCAACCTTACAAACAAAGCCACTTAGGCAGCCGTTTAGGCTCTCCTCATATTTTATTCTTTAAGACAATAATTAAAGGGGTTGATTCTATCAATGCTAGTAGACGTTCGTGTTTTGCTCTTAAACTAGACTTTAAAAAAGCATATGATTGTATCTTGTGGGACTTTATTGACGTGGTTTTGAGAAGAATGGTTTTGACGAAAAATGGATTGGGTGGCTTTCGGTGTATAGAAAGAACTTGTTTACTGCGATTTTAATAAATGGGCGGCCGTTTAAACCAATTAGCTTGCAAAGAGGAGTGAAGCAAGGTGATCTGATCTCTCCGTTTATTTTTGTGTTAGCCGTAGAGGGCTCAAACAGTTATTTGATGCAAGTATTCGATAGGGGTTGATACCGGGATTTCAGATTGATGGATTTGCGAATGATGTTTCGTTACTTCAGTTTGTGGATGACACCATGTGTTTTATTCCGGCACATGAGACTTTAATTTCGGTGGTAATGCGTATCCTGAAGTGCTTCGAGGTTATGTCGGGATTGAGCATTAATTTCATAAGAGTTCTATTCTTGGTGTCAACGTTGAGGAGTCTAGAGTTGCAACTACCACCGGAATACTTGGGTGTAAAGTAGAGAAATTTCCAATTGTTTATCTTGGTGCTCCTTTGTGTTTGAGACGAATTCCTTTGTCAAGTTGGAACTCTCTAATTGTAAAATTCCAAATTCGATTACAAGGTTGGAAAGGGCATTGTTTGTCATATAGTGTGAGGATTATTTTGATTAAATTGGTGATGGCATCATTACCAATTTATTTGATATCGCTATACAAGCTTCCATCAACGGTGAATGCAAAATTGGTACAGTTGATGAGAATTTTTTATGGAAAGGAGATACGCTAGAGAGGGGTATATGTAAAGTCGATTGGGATACGGTTGTGCTTCTATAATGTGATGGTGTTTTACGCTTAAGGGACTTTAAGGTTGCTAATTGTAGTCTTTTGCTCAAGTGGATTTGGAAAGTTAGATGTGGAAATAAGGATTCGTTGTGGTATGAGTTATGTGTGAGGAGTTATTACATCAATTCTTGGGCTGTTTTGGAAAAGGATGACTTACAAGGGTTATCTCATGTATGGAAATGAGTAATTGCTTATTGTGTTGTGAGGGAAAGGTTTTGGAGTATGTTTAAAATGAATGTGAAAGTGGAACTTGGGAATGGGATGGACGCTTCCTTTTGGTATGATAATTGGACTTCGAATGTACCCCTTACATCGCATTTTGAAGACCTCTTTGGAATGTGTAACCGCAACCAGTGTTCGGTTCTTGAGGGCTGCACATTTTTTATTTGGTTCCACACCCTTCTCAAGGCCGTTTCGGAAGAGGAATTTGATAGCAAACTTGCATGCAACTTAGGCATTGGATTATGCAATCTAACCCAAGTTTTATCATTCATGATGACGGTGATGAGTACAGACAAGTGGGGAGGGAGCTGGTCTTCGGTTTGGGGGCTGATGTGTTCGGGTGGGCTGCTGACGGTAAGGGGTTGTTCACGACAAGGGGATTTTGCAACCGATGGTACGACTCAATTCGTCGTGAGGTGAGTTTGGACTTCAACATTATTTGGAATGCATGCCTTATACCGATGATTAATATTTTTGGATGGCTTGTATGGCATGGAAGATTTCCATTGAAATCCTTTCTTTTTCGAAGAGGATGCGTTGAGGATGATTGCTGCCCATTGTGTGGTGGTGTCGAATCGATGGCACATGCATTATTCCATTGCTCGAAGGCTTGATTAATTTGGTGCGAACTTTTCAGAATGTTTGGTGTGGTAATTACTATTCCGGCAATGGGACATTCCTTTTTGGAGTGTTGGCGTGTTCTATTTCGATTGGGTCCATGTAGGAATATCGCGACGTCATTTTGGTTTGTTATTGCATGGAACATATGGAGATGACGGAACAAGCTTATTTTCGAAGATCATGGTGGTGACGTGGATATTCTTCTAGCAAGTTATTATCATTGTAGATTTATTAACTTATGTAATAGGCTTTCTTTACCGTTTCGTGCAAGTGATGTTTTTATGCACCCGAATTTGCTTCTAGATTGTACATAACTATTCTCTTTGGAGATCATTTTATATTAATGGATTTAAAGATGGGTGGATGTTTTGTAGGCAAGTGAAAGCATCAACCTAGTTGGGAAGTTCGCTGCGAAATTTCATCCGCTCCAATCTTTTCCCGATGAAGAAATACATTGTTTCTTCGGAAGCTTTAAAAAAAATATGAAAGTTTTTTGTATGTGTTTGACAGATCTATCACTGAAACCATCTTTTTTTAAAAAGTTTGATAAAAATATATAAGGAGAAAAAACACCATATATATAGTTTTATCCACTTAGAAAAAATATATGATAGAGTGTTGATGGAAAGATTTTTTATGACATTTCATATCAAGCATATTAATTCGATAAAGATGTCGAGCTATCAAAATTATAGAAACCAATAGGAAGTTTTTTTTATAATTGTGAGCCGGAATTACATCAAAAACTCACTTTTTAACTCTAATTTGTTTGTTTTAAATTATCTCCAATTTTCTACTTAAAAATATTATTTGTTTGTTTTAACTCTATATTTTATTTGTACAACATTCTCCCTATTAATAGAATAGTTAACTTACTGAAACTTGTTACTCCAATTTTCTACTTAAAAATATTATTTCATTAAAAAATATATTCTATGTTATTCTATTATGCATAAAAAAATTATATTCTTATTATTTTTTAACAAATATTTGAATTCAAATATTTTCATGCTGTGTTATAAATATAAATCTAAAATAGTAAAATAGTATGACATAATAAATATTTAATATTTAATTATAAATAATTTAAATATATTTTTTTAATATAATAAATCAAATTTTATGAAAAACTATTGTAAACAAATAAAAAATATTAATTAATAAATAATAAAATTATGATTAAACATTTATTAATTTATATAGATATAAAAGTGAAAAATATTAGTATTATAAAATATAATAAAATTATATATTTACTTCAAAATTGGATCAGAGGATGCAATATCTCATATCCTACTCCAATTTTGGAGTAAGGATATTGAGTACGGTTGAATTGCAACTTTACTCCATATATGAAAGTTACTCCAATAAAAATAGAATAGGGTTGCAAGATGTATGTCGTAATTCAGATCGTTTTTTTGAATTTATAGAGTTATTGGCTTTAATATAGTTTATATTGTTGATAGAAAGAAGAAGTGTAGAACCCAAGTTAAAAGTACCTCACAATAATTTAATGTTTTGGAAATAACAAACTGTCTAGGATAATGAAATTAATTGAATACTAAGTATACTCTTAATTAATGAAGCTGACTAGAGTTTATTTAAGGAAAAACAACTCAGTTTTGCTGAGTAATTAATTAAGTTACGACTAAGAGTAGGTTAAGCTGAGTCTGTGCTTAATACTACATAGTTTAGAAATATTTTCACTCAGCTGTGCTGAGCTAGCTTTAATTTAATTAAAAGCTGTTTCTTTTGACACTAAGAAATTAAAAGACACACGTGCTACTAACAAATTCTGTGAGAGACGGAATATTCTTTAATTGTTCTTCAAGTTAAATAGCACTGAAATTAAGGAATATTTCCAGTGGTCCTCACAAGACAATAGGTGTCAGTACGGAATTGATAAGTGTACATTTACACTTATAATCATGTTATTTTCAATCATTAAACATTATGGTTTAAGTCATTTTATACTTCATAAAAAAGATTTCATGTGGTATGTAGTTGTTTTTTATGCAAATGCAGGTACTAGGTAAATCTTGGAAGTAAAATGATTAAAGTTGGAAATCTATGCAAAAAAGAGTGAAAAAGGTGCAAAATGATGTGTGGAACTTAAGGAATTGGCAAAGATGTTAAAGATCAGTAGAAATCGCAAAGAAGAATCATGTGAAAAAGGCATGTCACGATCGTGACATATATATCACGATCGCGACTTGTTAACCTTCACAACAGAAAGTTGCCAACCAAGTATTCACGATCGCAACATAAATTCGCAATCGCGACCTTGACGGTTTTTTGGTCAACTCTTCTTTTCTTTCAACCACCGGATAAGAACGATCAACCGCCATCAACTGTTAAACGGAAAGACAACTTTTGGAAGTCAACCAATCATGAAAAGGTGTCTTTCCATTGTAGATGAGATCAAACCAATTCAACCAATCATAATGAAGAGGTGCAACTCTTCGCCAATTGGACACGACCATTCGTCTGAATGGATGCAACCCTTCGTACTCTATAAATAGGGCTCCAAACTCCATAATTTTGTGTGGTGTGTGGCATATGGTGTGTGGCATATGGTATATGGTGTGTAGTGTGGTATACGTGCATACATAGTTTTAGAGAGAAAATTGTGTAGATTTCGCTTCGTTCTAAGTTAATGAGAAAATGTATAAGTGATTCGAACCTTATTTCGATCACTAGATTTCTCTACATATTCGAGCGATTGTTGTATAAGTGTAATTGCAAATCACTTATCAATAAAAGTTTTCGTTCTTCAATAATCATTTATTCAATGTTCACAAAGAATAGCATCCTAACGGAGGTTCTATACGAGCCGAGACCGAATTCAAAGCAGATGCATGAATTATGGGAATTGACGACTCCCATTAAAGAGTGGGTTTGATCAACTTTAGCTTTCACTTGCATACCTTACAACTTTGCTTTGTTTTCTACTTATACTTTCTATTTCAAAGTTTATGATATGTCTATGTGTCATATTGTGTATTTTGTGTTGAGTCTTTTATATAAATCAAGTTATATGCTTTTGAGTTAACTTTAAGAGTGATTTCGGGGTTAACAAGATTGTGTATAATCACTGGATCTATGATTATAATGCTATTTAGTGAGCCAACATTTTTGGAATGGTAACTTGCTAAATATGGCTATGTGAGAGTGATCTGTACTAAGCAAAGAACTATTGTTATCCAGGTTTATATAATCATCTTAATTCGTTTGCACCAGATTTAGAAAAGTCATTTCATGTGTTCCTCTGTGGTGAATAATTGAATATCTGAGTGTCTAGAATCGAATATGTTAAAGTGGTCTAGTGTACGTAATATCTTTGGTGATTTTGCATGTTTTCTTTGCTATACTTGTTCGTAGGGATAATCTATACTGAGTTCTTCTACTCTAATCTATTTATACATTTATCTATTTATTTACCATCATATCCCAACCAACCCAACAAAAATAAAAATTATCTATTTTGTTTATCCCGTAACTCTAGTTGGTCTTAAGAACCGAATTCCTTCCCTATGGGATCGATATCTTTTAAAACTACATCAAAATTGTATACTTGCAGTGGTCACCATTTCTCTATTTGATAAGCTGTATTGACAATACATGTTCATATTTTGAACTTTTATCTTATCGGTAGAAAGGTGGGGAACAAGGTTTTTGGCGCCGTTACCGAATATAAACCCTCAAAATAAATAGAGTCAAAACCTTGCGGTCAGGAATGTCGGGATTCCCTCACTAAAGTCCAAGATAAAAGGAATCATCTTACATGTGCCATTTTCCAGTGTCTCCGCGCGTCTATGCCAATTTCAACAATTCAATCAATCTGAAGATTCCACGTTCCATTCTCGTGTGCCTCTCTCAACCGAATTTCTTGAAGACAAATGAGATTTTGTCAACAGAATTTTATCGCGCCTCAACGTTCAAATTTCTATCTCTAAATGTCCTGGAATCTGTCTCTAACGGGAAGATTCGAAAGATATGAAAGGAAGAGCAATTGAAGATCAGCGACCTCAAAAAGTTTGAAACGACTACTTTGTAAAGTTTCAAGTATAAATAGAAGACTGAAGCAGACATTCAAACTTGGTGAATCACCTCAAATTTCTTATAGAGCTAAAACTCTGTGAAATTACTTCCAGCTTCAAGAAATTCCAAACTTAAGCAATTAGCAAACATCAATTCCAAATCTGTTTGTAATAGAGAGAATTACTTAAATTTAACATTATAAGGATTTAACATTTCTATAAGTTGAATTTAGTCTGCAATCTTTTCATTCGAATCTGAGTTTAAGTTTGGGAAGAGTACCCAAACTGAGTTGAGCGGTAGTTAGGAAGGAAAGTTCTTTCTATAAAAGTGAGTCTACTCGCTTTAAAGGCTGCTCCGCCAAAGTGAGGAATGAACACTAGTGGATTAAAGCTCAGAAAAGGTATCCGGAGACTGAAGGTAGGCTTGAGGCCGAACCAAGATAAAATTCAGGTGTTGAAGTTCTAAACTTGCGCTTTTGCTTTTACTTTGTTCAGCTCATTCATCATATCTCCTCTGTTATTCATTTTGCTTGAAAAACCAATTGGTGCTAAGTAGAGTACTCAGCAAGAGATTGAAGATAAACTATGCCAAAGAAGCTGAGCAGTTTATCCAGTTTTTATATCGTAACTCAGCACGCATATAAAAACGTAACTTTGCGAAACAGAATTTTTATAAAAATCTTAAAAAGTAACCAAGATTCGCATTCACCCACCCCCTCTGCGTTTGTTTACAAGCCATCTAAGGATCAACAAGTGGTATCAGAGCAGTTGCTCAACTTTTAGACTAATCATCTTTGAGTCAAGATCTTTAAATGGCTTATAACAACTACGATTTCGGTTCCGGTCAGGCAGTTCTCCTTAAAGAGTGAATGTCTGTTACAAGACCACCCTTGTTTGATGGTAATCACTTTACTTTCTGGAAATATTGCATGAAAATTTTCATCCAGTCTCAAAGCATGCAGGCTTGGTGATCGCAAGGTTTTGACTTTACTAATTTAGAGGGCTTATATTCGGTGATGAAGCCAAAAACCTTTTTCCCCACTTTTCTACCTATAAGTTAAAAGTTCAAAATACGAACAAGTGTTGTCAATACCGCTTATCAAAATAGAAAAATGGTGACCACTGCAAGTATACAGTTTTGATGTGGTTTTAAAAGATATCGATCCCACAGGGAAGGAATTCGATTCTAAAGACCAACTAGAGCTACGGGGTAAATGAAAATAGATAATTTTTATTGTTGTTGGGTTGGTTGGGATATGATGGTAAATAAATAGATAAATGTATAAATAGATTAGAGTAGAAGAAATCAGTATAGATTATCCCTATGAACAAGTATAGCAAAGAAAACATGCAAAATCATCAAAGATATTACGTACACTAAACTACTTTAATAGATTCAGTTCTAGACACTCAGATATTCAATTATTCACCGCAGAGCAACACATGAAATGACTTTTCTAAATCTAGTGCAAACAAATTAAGAGGATTATATAAACATGGATAACAATAATACTATGCTTACTACGGATCACTCTCACATAGCCATATTTAGCAAGTTACCATTCCAAAAATGATGGCTCACTAAATAGCGTTATAATCACAGATCCAGTGATTATACACAATCTTGTTAAACCCAAAATCACTCTTAAAGTTAACTCAACAGCATATAACTAGATTAATATAAAAGACTCAACATGAAATACACAATATGACACATAGACATATCCTAAACATAAAATAGAAAGTATAAGTAGAAAACAAAGCAAAGTTGTAAGGTATGCAAGTGAAAGATAAAGTTAATCAAACCATATCCACTTTTTAATGGGAGTCGTCAATTCCCGTAATTCCTGCGTCCACTATGAATCCGATCTTGACTAGTACAGAACCTCCGCTAGGACGTTATTCATTGTGAATATAAAACAAATGAATGTTGAAGAATGAAAAATTTTATTGATAAGTGCTTTACAATTACATTCATACAACAATCGCTCGAATATGTACAGAAATCTAGTGATCGAAATAGGGTTCGAATCACTTATACATTTTCTCGCTAACTTAGAACGAAGCGAGATCTACACGATTTCCCTCTAAAACTATATATGCGCGTATGATAAGTGTATAGTTACACTTATTATCACATTAATTTTTTACAATAAACACTGTAGTTTCAGTCATTTTTATACTTCATATAAAAGATTTCACGTGGTATGTAGTAGTTTTTTATGCAAATGCAGATACTAGGTAAATCTTGGGAGTAAAATGAGCTAAAGTGGAATTCTATGAAAAGAGAGTGAAAAAGGTGCAAAAAGATGCGTGGAACTTAAAAATTTGGCTTAGGATCGAAGCTGTCAAAGATCGGTGAAGTTATAAGAAGAATTCTGAGTAAAACTCAATTCACGGTCGCGACAATCATTCGCGGTCGCGACCTGTTTACTTCAGAATTAGAAGATTGCCAATTAAAGATTCATGGTCGCGACATGGATGGTTTTTTGGTATTATCTTTTTAACTAACAACCGCTTGATAAGCATGATCAACAGCCATCAACTACCAATGGACAAACGCGTACCAGGAGTCAACCAATCATGAAAAGGTGCTTATCCATTGTGGATAATATCAAAGCTTCTCAACCAATCACAATGGAGAGATGCAATCTTTCACCAGTGGACACAACCCTTCATTTGGATAGACGCAACCCTTCGAACTCTATAAATAGGGCTCCAATCCTCTTCAATTTCATGCATTCAAGAAGTGCAGTGGATAGTGTGGCATAGAGTGTAAAAAGTGAGAGAGAGAGAGATAATGTGTGTGTAGATAGAGTCGCTACGTTCTTAAGTGTTAGCGAGAAAATGTTTAAGTGATTCGAATCCTTGTTTCGATCACTAGATTTCTCTATTTTCTCGAGCGATTGTTGTATAAGTGTACTTGCAAATCACTTATCAATAAAAGTTTTCATTCTTCAATATTCGTTTGTTCGATATTCGCAAAGAATAGCATCCTAGCGGAGGTTCTGTACTGGCCAAGACCGAATTCAAAGCAGACGCAGGAATTGCGGGAATTGACGACTCCCATTAAAGAGTTGATACGGTTTAATCAACTTTATCTTTCACTTGCATACCTTACAACTTTGCTTTGCTTTCTACTTATACTTTCTATTTCGAAGTTTATGATATGTCTATGTGTTATAATGCGTATTTCGTGTTAAGTCTTTTATGTTAATTAAGTTATATGCGTTGGTGTTAATTTTAACAGTAGTTTCGGGGTTAACAATATCGTGTATAATCACTGGATCTATGATATAACGCTATTTATGAGATAACATTTTTGGAATGGTAACTTGCTAAATGAGGCTATGTGAGAGCGACCAATACTAAGCATAGTATTGACGTTGTCCAGGTTTATATAATAGTCTTATCTCATTTGTGATAGGATTAGAAAAGTTATTTCATGTGTTGCTCTGCTATAAATCATTGAACATCTGAGTGTTTTAAACCGAGTCTGTTAGATTAGTCTAGTGTGTCGTAATATCTTTGTTGATCTTGCATGTTTTCTCTGCTATACTTGGTCGTAGTGAAAATCTATATATTTAGAGTCTCTCATCTATCACATCTATATTTGCTTAACTTTACATTCTAATCTTCCTATCAAAAATCTCAATTCTATTTTTATTTTCTTATTTTAACTTTCCCGTTTTTATCTTTAGACCTGGTTCCTTCCCTGTGGGTTAGATATCTTTTAAAACTACATCGCAACTGTATACTTGCAGTTATCATCATTTTTCTATTTGATAAGAGGTATTGACAACACCTACAATTTTCGTGAACAAGTTTTTAGCACAATTATTTGAGTATAAGCCTTATGAAATGTGTGTAGCCAAGTCTCACGAACAAGTTTTTGGAACCATTAAGTTATTAAACTTATCAGTAGAAAATTGGCGATCAACGTATACCACACTACACACCATATACCATATGCCACACACCACAGCATACGAAATTATGGAGTTTGGAGCCCTATTTATAGAGTATGAAGGGTTGCATCCGTTCAGACGAAGGGTCTTGTCCATTGGCGAAGAGTTGTACCGCTTCATTGCGATTGGTTGAATTGGTTTGAAATCATCTATAAAGGAAAGGCACCTTTTCATGATTGGTTGACTTCCAAAAGGTGTCTTTTCGTCTAACAGTTGATGGCGGTTGATCGTTCTTATCCGGCGGTTGAAAGAAGAGAATAGTTGACCAAAAAATGTCAAGGTCGTGACCGTGAATGTATGTCGTGACCGTGAATACTTGGTTGGTAACTTTCTGTTATGAAGGTTAACAAGTCACGACCGTGATATATATCGTGACATGCCTTTTTCACATGATTCCTCTTTGCGATTTCTATCGATCTTTGACATCTTCGATCCTTTGCCAATTCCTTAATTTCCACGCACCTTTTTGCACCTTTTTCACTCTTTTTGCATAGATTTTTAACTTTAAATATTTTACTTCCAAGATTTACCTAGTACCTGCATTTGCATAAAAAACAACTACATACCACGAGAAATCTTTTATATGAAGTATACAAAAGGAAAAAAGGACCACACTTTGGAAAGTTTGATCTCAAGGCATTTATAGGTAACCTAAGATGCTAAAAACACTCTTAGTGGTTGCATTTTATGCTCCATACCACTCTCCCCTTTTTTAGTGGTTGCATTTGATGCTCCATACCACTTTCTCTCATTTTTTTCTTTTTAAACATATGTTTTTGAAGTACTTTGTAATTTGCACCCATTTTTCATGTTATGCTACTTTTCTTTTTCACTCATTGAGTGGTTGCAGTTTTTGCTCCGTATCATTCCTCACCTTTTGCATAACTCATTGGTTATCCTCTCTTTCTTTTGATTTTTTCTCTATTAATACCCTCATCCTTTATTGATCACTTTTAAAGTATTATGGCTATAGTTTTCCAACACTTTAAACACACTCAATACTTATAGGACTCATTCGAGAATAGCATATAAAACTCATAGTAAGAACACTACTAGATATTACTCCACTTAAACTTATAAGTAGCATTAAACTAAAACTATACAACTTATACTAATTCATGTTGCATTGAAATGTATATAGAAACTTACTTGGAATGTTGCTTTCTAATGTTACTCACCACTCATCCTTGCCAAATTGATAAATGTTGTGCTAAAACGCTCACACTCTCAATGTGTGGTCATACTCGAAACAACTTGTTCAAAATATGTACTAACATCAAACTTGAAATACCTAACACTCTAAATAACCTTGGAACATATGTTAGTATAGTATAGGTATGGATAATGTATAAACAACACAAAATCAAGAAATCTTCAACTTTTTAATTTATTTAATTTTTTTGGATTTTTGGGATTTTTTACAAATACCCCCCACACAAAAGAACATAATTTCCTCATTGTGAGAGACTTAACTAAAAACGAAAACATGAAAAACAAACACCAATCTAAAATTTGAAAAAGAAAAGAAAAGAATAAACCCGTTTATTTTGAAGGAGAATCTAGGGCCCATGTCGTGATCGTGAAGGCCTGTCGCGATCGTGATTTCCTTCAAAACAGGAACAGGAAGGTTTTGCTAAATAACTTCACGAGCGCGATCGTGACCTTCTTTAATCCTTCTATTTCTTAAATTTTTAGACTCAGTGTCATAATTCGTAGACACATAAATATAATTGCTCGTTCTACGGTAATTTGATCTCTTACAATTCACTTGCCTTCCCCGACAACGGTGCCAAAAACTTGATCGCAAGGTTTTAAATTTACTAATTTAGAGGGCTTATATCCGGTGATGAAGCCAAAATCCTTGTTCCCCACTTTTCTACCGATAAGTTAAAAGTTCAAAATATGAATAGGTGTTCTCAATACCGCTTATCAAAATAGAAAAATGATAACCACTGCAAGTATACAGTTTCGATGTAGTTTTAAACAATATCGATCCCACAGGGAAGGAATTCAGTTCTAAAGACCAACTAGAGTTACGGGGTAAACGAAAATAGCTAATTTTTATTATTGTTGGGTTGGTTGGGATATGATGGTAAATAAATAGATAAATGTATAAATAGATTATAGTAGAAGAAATCGGTATAGATTATCCCTACGAACAAGTATAACAAAGAAAACATGCAAAATCATCAAAGATATTATGTACACTAGACTACATTAACAGATTCGGTTCTAGACACTCAGATATTCAATTATTCACCGTAGAGTCATGAAATGACTTTTCTAAATCTAGTGCAAAAGAATTAAGATGATTATATAAACTTGGATAACAATAGTACTATGCTTAGTACGGATCGTTCTCACATAGCCATATTTAGCAAGTTACCATTCCAAAAATGTTGGCTCACTAAACAGCGTTATAATCACAGATCCAGTGACTATACACAATCTTGTTAACCCCGAAATCACTCTTCAAGTTAACTCAAAAGCATATAACCTGATTAATATAAAAGACTCAACACGAAATACATAATATGACACATAGACATTTCATAAAATTCGAAATAGAAAGAATAAGTAGAAAACAAAGCAAAGTTGTGAGGTATGCAAGTGAAAGGTAAAGTTGATCAAACTGTATCCACTCTTTAATGGAGTCGTCAATTCTCGCAATTCTTGCGTCTACTTTGAATCCGGTCTTGACTCGTACAGAACCTCCTCTAGGATGCTATTCTTTATGAATATCGAACAAATGAATGTTGAAGAACGAAAAATTTTATTGATAAGTGCTTTACAATTACACTCATACAATAATCACTCGAATATGTAGAGATATCTAGTGATCGAAATAATGTTCGAATCACTTATACATTTTCTCGCTAACTTAGAATGAAGCGAAATCTACATGATTTTCTCTCTAAAACTATGTATGAATGTATACCGCACTACACACCATATACCATATGCCACAGACCACAACACATGAAATTATGGAGTTTAGAACACTATTTATAGAGTATGAAGGGTTGCATCCGTTCAGACGAAGGGTTGTGTCCATTGGCGAAGAGTTGTACCGCTTCATTATGATTGGTTAAATTTGTTTGATCTCATCTACAATGGAAAGGTACCTTTTCATGATTGGTTCACTTCCAAAAGCTGTGGTGGTTGATCGTTCTTATCCGGCGGTTGAAAGAAGAGAAGAGTTGACCAAAAACAGTCAAGGTCGTGACCGCGAATGTATGTCGCGATCGTGAATACTTGGTTGGCAACTTTCTGTTGTGAAGGTTAACAAGTCGTGACCATGAGATATATGTCCTAATTGTGACTTGCCTTTTTCACATGATTCCTCTTTGCGATTTCTACCGATCTTTGACATCTTCGATCCTTTGCCAATTCCTTAAGTTCCACGCATCTTTTTGCACTTTTTTTCACTCTTTTTTCATAGATTTCCAACTTTAATCATTTTACTTCCAAGATTTACCTACTACTTGCATTTGCATAAAAAACAAATACATACCACGTGAAATCTTTTATATGAAGTATAAAATGACTTAAACAATAATGTTTAATGATTGAAAATATCATGATTATAAGTGTAATTATACACTTATCACTTAGCTCGCTATCGAGTTTGGCCCCAGAGTTCCCATAGTCATGAGGAACAGAGTGCATACTCCCGTAGATCTAGAGGACTACGATGACGTTGATTTGAGGCTTCTCAAAGAGAATGCCACAATGATTAATTACTTACACTGTATGCTAGATCTTACTGAGTTCAACAATCCAGTCTTAGGATGTATGACAGCATAAGTAATCTGGAAGAAACTTAAGATTACCTATGAGGGGACCGACAAGGTCAAGGAGTTAAAGATTAATCTCATGCTGAGGGAGTATGAGATGTTCTCCATGGGAGCCAGCGAGGGTATTGAAAGCATGAATACCAGGTTCATTAACATCATTAATGAACTAAAGAGATTAGGGAAGGAGTTCACTAAAGAGGAGCTCGTAAAGAAGATTCTGCGCACTCTTACTCTAGAGTGGGACTCCAAGAAGAGCGCCATCAAAGAAGCTCATGACCTGAAGACCTATAGCTATGATGAGTTGATAGGCACCTTGCTAACTTATGAGATGTCTCTGAGAAAGTATTCTAATGACTCCAAGAGTAGTCGAGGCAAGGAGAGAGAGGGAAAAGCCATTATCTTGAAAGTTGATTTGTCTGATGAGTCCACGAGTTGTGACTTTGATGAGTAAATAGCCCTTCTGACCATTAGTTTCAAACACTTCATTAAGAAGGATGGGAAGTTCAACAAGAAGAAGTTTCCCACTAAAAAAAGTCAACTCAGCACCGACGTAGAGCTAAGGAAGGACCCAAGAAGGAGCACAAAAAAAATATCAAATGCTTTGGTTATGGAGAGAAAGACCATATCCAGTCCAGCTATCCTAAGGCGAAGAAGGATAGATTCAAGAAGAGGTTCTCCAAGAAGAATGAAGCACTTGCTGCCACCTAGAGTGATTTAGAAGAATCTTTGTCATCTGATGAGGAGAAATTGATTCAGCCAACCTCTGTCTGATGGCCATTGAAGATCAAAGGTGTGAAGGCTCAGCATCCACCTCCGGTAGAGATCAATCCACTATTGACTCTGAAGCTGAGCATAATAAGGGATAGGCTCCTGAAGCTGAGGTACATCCTGAAATTCCCTTATCTATGGATGAATTCACATAGGCTCTCTTTAATGTTATGAAACTGACTAACAAGTCGATGAAGAACATCAAGGAGCTAGCAAGGAGAAGTCATGGTTTGGAAGACACTGGTGCTCCATTATCACTTCATATCCGCTTTCTTCAAGAAAAAGCTAAGTATAAAAAATGTTCTATCAGCAAGCTCACTAAGCAATTAGATGAGTTGATTGCTGAGATAACGACTTTGAAGAAGAAAGGGGTTTCTCCTCCAGCCAACAGTCAACCTCTGAATAACCAAACTCGCAATTTTAAGAGGAAGAATTCCTCTAAAAAGAAGAAAGCGGGCCTGCCCAAAGCAAAAATGGCATGTGGTTTATGCAGAAAAGTTGGATATGCCACAGTTATGTGTAGACATAAAAATGATTATTATGACGAGTACGACTATTCAAAATTAAGCACTGCTAACAAAGGAGGACCCAGCTCAAAAGCATGGGTACCTAAGAAAACATAAATGTTTTGCAAGTGAGCCTTAGATCTGTTGATGACTCTCGAATGTGGTTTCTAGATAGTGGATGCTCAAGGCATATGATGAAATCCAGTTCATCTCATTGGAGCGCAAAAGAAATGGAAGTTTTAGTTTTAGAGATAACAAGAAAGGTAAGATTGTAGGTTGTGGCACTATCGGTGTCTCTCCTTCAATCGATGAGGTTTCTCTTGTTAAGGATCTAAATTTCAACTTGTTTAGTGTAGCCCAGCTCTGCGACAAAGGTAGAAAGACTATTTTTGACTCAGCAGGATGCTCAGTAATTGATTATAAGACTAGTTCTACTATTCTCTTTGCTCCTTGAATCAATAATGTTTATATGATTGATTTATCCCCAAGCTCCACTTATGTGTGTCTTGTATCTAAGGAGGATAATTCGTGGCTTTGGTACAGAAGGTTGGTTATATAAATATGAATATTCTATCCAAACTGGCCAAAAAGCAATTAGTTGTGGGATTACCCAGCATCAGCTTTGAAAAGGATAAACTATGCTTAGCTTGCCAACTAGGTAAGCAAGTTAAGAAATATTTTAAGTCAATTAATCACATAGTAACTAAGCAACCATTAGAGCTCCTCCACATGGATCTTTTCAGCCTAGTTTAACCAATGAGTATGGGTGGTAAAAGATTTTCGTTGGTGGTTGTAGATGACTTCACGATATTCACTTGGATAGTCTTGCTGAGTAGCAAAAATGAGACATATGAATCTATTGTCAAGCTCAGTAATTGGATAATGAATGAAATAGGATATAAAATCAATAGAATCCGAAGTGATCATAGACGTGAATTTGAGAATTTCCATTTCGAAGAATTCTATTCATCGCATGGGGTTGAAGAAAGGAAGAATGGAATCATAGTTGAAATAGCTCGATCCATGCTAAGTGATAAAAATCTACCAAAGTACTTTTGGGGAGAAGATGTTAACATAGCCTGTTATATCTTGAATTTTAATTCATCCAATTCTTGAGAAAACACCCAATGAACTTTGGCGAGGGCGTAAGCCTAAGATTGGTCATCTCAAATCATTTGGTTGTAGGTGTTTTATTCTTAACACCAAGGAGCAATTAGATAAATTTGATCCTAAGTCTAATGAAGGTATCTTTCTGGGATACACAACTAACAGTAGGGCATATAGAATATATGTCAAAAGAATCGACCTTTTAGAGGAGTCTATGCATGTAGAATTCGATGAAACTAATAATGCAGATAGACGTCCATCTGATGAAGATGAAGGAGTACCCCAACAAGAAAATCCACTCAGTATGCCACTCTCTGTGCTACCCAACTCAGCATAAGAACTTAAAGCTGAGGAAGCCAAAGATGATGAGGATCATTCTATCAACTTCAAAGATGGCAAAGATCAGCCTCCACCTCTGCACCCCATTGTTTATCCTTCAGTAATAGATGTAAGTCTTCCGAGAGAGATTAGAGTTCATCGCAACCATCTACTAGATAACATAGTTGATGATGTTCATAACCCAGTGATGATGCGAGGTTAGCTCAATAGGATGATGAGTCATCTAGCCTTCATATCATTGATCAAACCAAAGAAGTTTGAAGATGTAGAAGGAGATTATTATTAGATAATCATAATGCAAGAGGAGCTGGATCAGTTCAATTGCAATGATGTTTGGGATCTAGTTCAGAAACTAAAAGGGAAATCAATTATTGGACCAAAATGGGTTTTTAAGAACAAGCTTGATGAAGATGGCTCCGTTGTCAAGAACAAAGCTAGGCTTATTACGCAAGGCTACAATCAGCAAGAAGGAATATATTATGAGGAGACTTATGCTCCTATAGCTAGGCTAGAAGCAATTCAAATCCTATGTACTTTCGCATCTCATATGAACTTCAAATTATTTCAAATGGATGTTAGGAGCACATTTCTAAATGGATTAATTTAAGAAGAAGTCTATGTTCGGCAGCCTCCAAGCTTTGAAGATCCAAAGAATCCTGAGTATGTCTTCAAATTGAAGAAATCTCTTTATGGATTGAAGCAAGATCCAAGAGCTTGGTATGAGAGGCTGACCAATTTCTTGATCAACAAAGGCTATGAAAGAGTAAAAGCAGATACGACTCTATTTATTAGGAGAAAAAAGGAAGATGTGTTGCTAGTCCAAATATATGTTGATGATATCATATTTGGAGCAACCGATGAAAAGTTGTTCAAGGATATCAGCAAGCAGATGAAGAGCGAGTTCGAAATGTCTATGATGGGAGATCTCAATTTCTTTCTTGGTCTTCAAATCAAGCAGACTAAAGATGGAATTTTCATCAGTCAGGCAAAGTATGCAATAGAAGACTTGAAGAAATTTGATATGGAGCATTCGAAGCCATTGTCCACTCCCATGGCCACTGATATTATCTTGAATAAAGATGAAGCTGGAAAACCTATGGATAGCAAGTTCTACAGAGGAATCATTGGCTCTCTTCTTTATCTCACCACTAGTAGGCCAGACATACAGTATGTTGTGTGCTACTATGCTCATTATCAAGCTGATCCTAGAGAATCTCACTTAGCTACTGTTAAGAGAATTCTCAGGTACTTGTAAGGCTCAATCAAAGCGGGCCTGTGGTATCCCAGCAGCTCAAATTTCACTCCTAGGGGATTCACAAATGTTGATTATGGAAGAGATAAGCTCGAAAGGAAAAGTATAACAAGAGGATGTCATTTGCTTGGAGAGTGCCTTGTCTCATCATATAGTAAGAAGCATACTTTTGTTGTGCTAAGTACCGCTAAAGGTGAGTACATACCAGCAGGAAGTTGTGTGGCACAACTGCTATGGATTAAGTAGCAACTGGAGGATTATGAGATAAATTCAAGCTATTGATAAGTGTATAATTACACTTTTTATCTTGATCTTTTTACTCATAAAAAGATGTGGTTTAGTTTATACTTCACATAAAAGATTTCACGTGGTATGTAGTTGTTTTTTATGCAAGTGCACAAACTAGGTGAATCTTGGGAGTGAAATGATTAAAGATGGAATTATACGCAAAAAGAGTGAAAAAGGTGCAAAAAGATGCGTGGAATGCAAGGAATTGGCTTAGGATTGAAGTTGTCAAAGATCGATAAAGTTGCAAAGAAGAATCATGAAGAAAAGCATAGGTCACGACCATGTCACAATAGTGATTCTATTCACGATTGGCTAAATCACGTTCACGATCATCTATCGCGATTGTGACTTATCATTCTTCACAAATAGTAAGTTACCAACTTACATTCACGATCACGACATGTATGTCACGCTCGCGAATCGTGACGGGTTTGGTAAACTTTTTTCAACTTCCAATCACTAGATAAGAACAATCAAACGCCATCAACTGTCAGACGAAGAGACACCTTTTGGAGAACACCAACCACGAAAAGGTGCTTATCCATTCAAGATAAGGATGAAATCTTGCATCCAATCACATGAAGATGATGTAACCCATCACCAATGGACATGACTATTCGTTTGGATAAACGCAACCTTTCACACTCTATAAAAAGAGGTTTAAATCAACCAATTTTGTGCATCGATGGTGTCGTATGCAGCGGCAAATGATATGATAGATAGAGAGTGAAAGATAAATAGATTTCGCTTCGTTCAAAGTGTTAGAGAAAAAATTATAAATGATTTGATTCTTGTTTCGATCACTAGATTTCTCCACAAATTCGAGCGATTGTTGTATGAGTGTAATTGTAAAGCACTTATCAATAAAATTTTCTATTCTTCAACATGTATTTATTTAATATTCACAAAGAATAGCATCCTAGCGAAGGTTCTATATGAGTTGAGACCGAATACAAAGTAGATGCGAGAATTGATGACTCCCATTAAAGAGTGGATACGATTTTATCAACTTTAGCTTTCACTTGCATACCTTACATCTTTACTTTATTTTCTACTTATACTTTCTAATTTGAAGTTTATGATATGTCTATGTGTCATAAAGAGTTTTTTTGTCTTACGTCATTTATATTAATGAAGTTATATGCTTTCAAGTTGACTTTAAGAGTAGTTTCGGGGTTAACAAGATTGTGTATAATCACTAGATCCGTGATTTTAACGCTGTTTAGTCAGCCAACATTTATGGAGTGGTAACTTGCTAAATATGGTTATGTGAGAGCAACCAGTACTAAGCATAGTATTATTGTTGTCCAGGTTTTTATAAGTGTCATAATTCATTTACCCTAGATTTAGAAAAATCATTTCATGTGTTGCTCTGTGGTGAATTATAGGATATTTGGGCGTTTAGAACCGAGTTTGTTGAAGTTATCTAGTGCATAAAACATTATTGATTATTTTGCATATTTTACTCCACTATATTTGTTCTTAAGAAATATCTATATACTTTGCATCTTCTCTAATCTGTTCATGCATCTGTCCCTTCATCAATCTACCACTCAAAACACTTATTTTATTTTCTTTTATAACTCTAAGTTGATCCTTAGAACCGAATTCCTTCCTTGTGGGATCGATATCTTTTAAAACTACATCGCAACTGTATGCTTGCAATTATCATCATTTTTTAATTTGATAAGCGGTACTGACAACACCTGTTCATATTTGGAACTTTTATATTATTAGTAGAAAAATGAGTGAACAGCTATCTCGAAGTTATATGTGATAACAAGAGTGCAATTGACCTATCCAAAAATCCATATCAGCATTGCAGGATGAAGAATGTCAACATTAGACACCACTTCATTAGGGATTATGTGCTACGAGGAGATGTCAAACTAGAGTATGTTCCTTCTGAGGAATAGTGCGTTGATATCTTCACCAAACCATTGCCAAAGGAGCAATTATGTGTTCTAAGGAAGTTAATTGGTGGAAAATCCACTTTAAAGAAGAAGAAAGTTGAAATTCTCAAAATTTTGGCTAAGTGTTGCAGATCAAGCCTTGAGAAGAACGTTGATAACACCGTCAGTATTCTAATATAATGGCGTGAGGAACAGTTTCGTGGTGAATTTTCAAACTTCTACGTTTTCAAAAAGGATGTGTGTTTGAATAGGAACCATTTTTGTCAAAACTCACTGGTTTACTGAGGTGATTAATATTACGCAAATCTCAGCATTCATTTTCATTTTGAGCTGTGGTAGCACCACGTGCCCCTGAGAGATCCTGAGGTCTATAAAAGCTGAACGGTTGAAGAGAGAAGATTACTTGCTTTTTGAAATCTAGATGATTCGAACCCTAAATCCCTAATTCTTCTCATCTTTCAATCCTTTCTTTCAAATCTCTCAAATGGAGATTACCCTCACAACTTTCAGACTCAAGAACACTACAACAATGAAGATTGTGGTTAATGTTGAGGGGAAGACCAAAAATCTCACTCTGCAAGAGGAAACCTTCTTCACCAGAGTAGAATGGGTTGATAACCTAGATTTCAGTCTATTGTATGAAGTTGACTATGAATGATTGCTGCTAAATAAGACAATGCATACATAGGATCATCAAGCAGCATCACTTTAGTTCATTCTTGAAGATGGAGGGTCCTGCTATCACAGGACTCATCAGGGCATTCTATGCAAACCTCTACACCATCCAGGGGTTTGATAACGTGGTGATGATGGATTTTGGGGGAAAATCTACCCTCATCTACGTGAGGCTGATAGGGAGCATTCTTAATATACCCAACAAGGGCACTCAACTCAGAAGAACTGATAACAAAGACACCGTCATAATCCCTAAAGATTGGGATCTCCCAACGAACTACATTTCAGGGGAGATAGTAGCTAATGGCATGAGTTGGATCGCGAGGATGTGCTACGAGCTGGTAGTGAAGCTGCTGCTACAAAAAATGGGCTTTGTGACTAGCTACACCTATATTGAGAGGTGGTCTACCACATGGTAGAGGATAAAAAGCTAAAGTGGCCAGTGGTGATTCTTCACCATTTGACCAAGCTGACTACCGTTTATCACTATGGTTACCTCATTACCGAACTAATGAGGGCAGTGAAAGTGGACATAGCTTAGTTCTTAGGGGAGTTTGGTGATATAGTTCTGCCCATGAAGAAGCATTTCAAGATAGCGCACTTCAACAAACTAGTTTGCAATTAGGTGCATATTAGGTACAACAAAACACAAGATAAATGAAAGCTGAAGTGTGTATCGATAGTAGTGCTTGTGGATAAACTGAAGGAGGATGAAGATGGATTCATGGTGGACTTTAATGACATAATAACTTTGACAAGGCTCCCATATCCAGCATCCCGGAGAAAGTCAACACCGCCTCTTCTCGCTACTTCCTCCAAGGCCATGGGGAAAAGCCATGCAAAATCCAAAACCGATGAGGCCCCTACTCAGCCTCAACAATAAAGAAGGTAAATGAAGGACAAAACCCACACCCAAAGAGAAGTAGAGGCCAAGATCCAAGCTGAGCAACAAGCGAAGGAAAAAGAAGAATTGGCTACGGCCAATGAGTCCCTACGCCAAAGAAAGCATAAAATGGTGTTTTCTAAGGAATCAAAGGAGCGGGGCAAGGCTAAAAAGTCAAGAGAAGAGGATACTCTAAATCCTAACGTTGCAACTGAGGTTCAAGAAGTGTTTGTCAAAGTCAAGAGCATCTAGCGCAAGCGTTCTGTCAACAGTATGCCCCTACAACGCAATGTGCAGGTGGTGAGCAACGAGGAGGATGTTGGAGACATCCTCTCCCTTATTCTTGAGGAGTCCAATCCCCAGGAACCCAACATCCCCACACCTTCTTTCACTCATGTTGAGGAATCCTACACTCAGAATGAGCAACCTCAAGCTAACCCATCCTTGGGTCAAACAGCTATCCCAGTGGTTCCTAAAATTCTTACCCTCCCTTCTCCTATAAATCCTCAAATCCCACCTTCTTTTATGAATCCTTCAAATCCCTCAGTTTCTACTCTTATAGATTCTAAAAAACTAACTGTAAATTCTCCTCCTCCCTCAAACACTATAAATTCTCCTCTCCAAATTCCTTCTTCACTTTTTAATACCCAAAATTCACCCATTCATATTTCTTCACCCACAAAAAGCCATAACTCCTTCTCTCTGAGTCATTCCCTAGTAAATAACCCTTCTATTCATTCTTCTCTTGTAAATTCTCAACCTAAACCTCTTCCTTGTACATCCATTGTACCTTCTACTCCACTCAACCAAACCATCCCCCAAACTTCTTCAAATGTAAAAACCTCTGAACCACCTTCTTCTTCAAACCCATCCTCCACCCCTTTAACCCCTCTGGTTAGGTAAGTTCCCAATGTTGAGAACTACGTTTAGTAGGGAAAAGTAAGTGGTCAGACTACTAAGGTAAATTGTACAACCCATGAAGCAACTAAACCTGGTAGAGAGCCAATCCGCAAGGATTTGGCTGATGCATCTTTCTTAGCAGAAATCAAAAAGTTAGCTAGGAAGAAATTCCCTATGCTCAAGACGACTGCTAAGTTAGATGGAGCAGTAAGCAAAGTGCTACTTGCTCATGAATTGATAGTCTTGTCCTCTAGACCAAAGGTAAAATTACATGAGTTCGAATAGCACGCAAGTGTGCCCGGTGAATCTCTCTACTTTGAGGAGTTTGAGAGAATCCAGCGTAGCTTGATAGCTATTCGAAGTCATTTGGCAAAAGAGAGTGCCAAAAGTTTAGTGGATAAGATGACCCTGATTCTCATAGGGTTGACGAATTGTGCAACCTAGCTTAGGGAAGCAATCACGTCTATCCCCACATATACTACAATGGTTAATGTTGTTGCAAGAAAGATCAAGAGTAGTGTGGATGCTACTTCTGAGTAGCTGAGTCTCTTGAGTACCAATATGGCTACTCAAGTGACACAGATCCATAAACTAGGTGAAGAACAGGCCAAACTAAAAAGACTGGCTGATCACAAGATCGAGAATGTTTTCAAAGAGGTGGAAATTACCAAAGATGTTGGCTACAGCATAGCGAAGCTGGTTGAAGCTCAGTCCAAGTTCTTGCTTCTCCACGATAACAAGCAAGATGAGATGGTGAAGCTGCTGAAGATAATTTCATCTAAGATGGATAAGGCCCCTGTTATCAACCTTGACTTTTTTCACACAAAAATGGACACCATCCAGTGATAGGTTAACGAGTACGTAACCGATAAAGTCTCCTCCTCACAGAAGTTTCTTGTGTCTGCCATGGGGAAATTTTTTCCAGACATGCCTACTCCAAGCTTGGCTACTACAAAATCTCTTTGCCATGAGACCGGCATGACTATTCTCACAAAGATGAATGTCATCAAGCTCAAAGTAGAAGATCTGCAGAAGAACATTGGTACTCTGATGAAGACGGGCGAGTTGGACGCAAAGGATATTGATTATACTACAAAGTGTATATCATCTATAGGTACCAAGGTCCTTGATATTCAGGCACAACTGAAGATCGCACTGATTGCAACGGACTTCTGAGACCTTCTTCAATGCTTTCAATAGTTCATGTGTCAAGGATTTGAACAAATTGTGCACCTGTCCAGATTTCAGCATCTTCTTCTTAGTGAGCTTAATGATCAAGAATTTCTTACCACTAAAGGCAGAAAGCAACTGGAGCAAGAGATATCCTCGCAGATCATAGGCTAGCAAGAGAAATTCAGGGCTACCCTTGATGCCTTTAATACTTGCCTTGAACAATGCTCTCCGAATGGCTAATCTTAATAAGGGAACTCTTCCAAGGCAACCATTTCATCACAAAACTCCTCAATAACAACATCCCAAATCCAACCAACACAAGACTGTTGGCTCTTCCTCTTCTATACATAGAAAGTAGTATAAGCCATATTCTTTGTATTTTTCAAGAACTTGTAATAAGGATTCAGCATGTAATCTTAGTTCAGAACATAAATAATGTACTGACTAAGTCATTTTTTAATTAATAAAAAGTTACAAGTTCTCACCTCAAGTTAAGATCTTCTAAACTTTATTTATGTTGTATGTATGTTTCTACTATGTATTGAAAACGTTATGCAGGAACTCATACTAGAGACCAACCTTAAAGAAAAGCTGAAGTAAGATGAAGTCCCAAAGTGAAGAAACTTCCTCTTAGTATGGGGGTGCTGAGCTACTTGAAGAAGACTCACTCAGTATGGGGGAGTTCAAGTTGACTAAGGGAAGTCACTCAGCATAAGGGAGTCTTACATCGCTTTTCAGGTATTCTTGATATCTCTAAACTATTTATTCAATTAACTTCTTCTACTACCTGGTTTGCTATCTTTCCAAAATGTGGAAGATTGTAAAACCCAAGTTAATAGCACCTCATAGTACTTTAATGTTTTGGAAATAGCAAACTATCTAGGATAGTGAAATTAATTGAGTACTAAGTATACTCTTAATTAATGAAGCTCACTAGAGTTTGTTTAAGGGAAAACAACTCAGTTTTGCTGAGTAATTAATTAAGTTACAGCTTAGAATAGGAAAAGCTAAATCTGTGTTGAGTGCTACGTAGTTTAGAAATATCTTCACTCAGTTGTGCTGAGCTAGCTTTTATTTAGTTAAAAGATATTTCTTTTTACACTAAGAAATTATAAGACACATGTGCTACTAACAAATTCTGTGAGAGACGGAATATTCTTTAATTGTTCTTCAGGTTAAATAGTGCAGAAATTAAAGAAGATTTCTAATTGTCCTCATAAGAAAAAAGGTGTCAGTAAGGAATGACAGGATTCCCTTACTAAATTCCAAGACAAAATGAATCATCTGACATGCACCATTTTCCAATGTCTCCATGCATCTATGCCAACGTCAACAATTCAATCAATCTGAACATTCCATGTTGAATTCTCGTGTGCCTCTCTCAACCGAATTTCTTAAAGACAAACTAGATTTTATCAATGGAATTTTATCATGCCTCAATGTTCAAATTTCTATCTCTAAACGTCCTGGAATTTATCTCTAACAGGAAGATTCGAAAGATATGAAGAGAAGAGAAATTGAAGATCAATGACCTCGAAAAGTTTGCAACGGCTACTTCGCAAAGCTTCAAGTATAAATAGAAGACTAAAGTAAATGTTCAAACTTGGTGAATCACCTCGAATTTCTTATAGAGCTGAAACTTTGCGAAATTACTTCCAGCTTCATGAAATTCCAAATTCAAGCAATCAGCAAACATCAATTCCAAATCTGTTTGTAATAGAGAGAATTACTTAGATTTAACATTGTAAGGATTCAACATTTCTATAAGTTGAATTTAGTCCGCAATCTTTTCATTTGAATCTGAGTGTCAGTTTGGGAAGGGTACCCAAACTAAGTTGAGTGGTAGTTAGGAAGGAAGGTACTTTTTGTAAAAGTGTGTCTACCCGCTGTAAAGGCTGCTCCGCCTAAGTAAGGAATGAACACTCATGGATTAAAGCTCGGAAAAGGTATCCGGGGACTAAAGGGAGGCTCGGGGCTGAACCGGGATAAAATTCAGGTGTTGAAGTTCTAAACTTGCACTTTTAGCTTTTACTTTGTTCAGCTCATTCATCATCTCTCCTCTGTTATTCGTTTTGCTCGAAAAACAAATCTTTGCTGAGTAGAATACTCAACAAGAGATAAAGATAAATTGTGCCAACGAAGCTGAGCAGTTTATATAGTTTTTATATCGCAACTCAGCACGCATACTCAGCGCACATATAAAAACGTAACTGGGCAACACAGAATTTTTATAAATCTTAAAAAGTAACCAAAATTCCAATTCACCCCCCTCTCTGCGGTTGTTTACAAGCCATCTAAGGACCAATAAGAAGAATAAATAATTCGATAACAGTTATCAATATATAATAGAAATTCCCAGTTCTCCTATGAGCGGGTTAATCTGGTCTAAGGATCCGATCGAATTTAACTATTTGGACTAAATTGAAAAGTTATAAAACTTTAAGGAATTAATTTCAAATAATTAAGAATTCAAGGACTTTATTGCAATTATTCCATTTTCATTTCCTATAAAACGAAATCACGTGTAATAGAATAATCAAAAGAATTCATTTCGAATCATTTTCATTTCTTTTCATTTTCTCTCTCCCGGTGTGAGCATGGGATTTTGTACCAGCTCGCACGTTCGATGATGACGGCTTTTACGGGATTTTATCCTTGAATCACACATTTTCGAGTATCCTGACGTATCCGAATTGGAATCCTCCTCGTCCTTAATAAATTAATTAACTAAAAAATACCAAAAGTAAACAAAATAATAATAATAATAAAATAATAAATAAAAAAATAAAAAAAATGCAAGAGACGTAGTCCCGATCGCGAGGCTGCCTCGAGGGGGCAGCCTCGGGTGAGGTTGCGCGAGGCAGCCTCACGAGGAGGCAGCCCTCGCGAGGGGGAGGGGAGCCTCGCGAGCAGCCCTCACGAGGCTGCGCGAGGCAGCCTTGCGAGTAAGCTGCCTCATGAGCTGCCTTCGCGAGCAGCCCTCGCGAGGCTACGGGAGGCAGCGTCGCGAGGAGGCGGCCTCGCGAGGCAGCCTCGCGAGCAGGAAGCCTCGCAAGCAGCCCTCGCGAGGCTGCGCGAGGCAGCCTCACAAGGAAGCTACCTCGCGAGCAGCCCTCGCGAGGCTGCACGAGGCAGCCTCGTGAGGAGGCTACCTCGCGAGCAGCCCTCGCGAGGCTGCGCGAGGCAGCCTTCTTCACCTTTTTATAAAATTTCTTCATCTTTTCTTCTTAAATCCTCAGATATTCTCGAGTCTAAAACCAATTTAGAACCCGAGTCTGATTATCTTT